>CM072060.1:18985000-19007500 GCA_036785405.1 Coenonympha arcania
AGCTCGTCAACTGTGAAATATGGATCTTGGATACCCTCCGAGCTGTCATCCGCACATCGCTCAGCCATCCGCCGCGTCTCCGTGTGAGAAGGGTCATCGTCAGCCTCCGAGTCCCGCGGAAAAAACGTCGTGGCCAAGAGCCGGACCGATTCTCCAGGACTCAGGACCGCGCCGTTGTCTATGAGGGGATGGTCTTCATATACTCTAGAGGTTCTCCGTATGACTCTGTATATCCCATCCCAAACGCTTTCGCGGTCCTGTTTCCCACAGAACTCTTTCCAGCTCTCGGTTTGTGCCTTTAATGTCGCTGTTTCATATTTTTCCTTTGTCCGCAGGTACTCATCGACGACGAATTGCCTTCTCCGTGGTGCTGCGCAGGATATTCTCCGCTTCTTTGTCATCACCTCTCTCTTCAGGGCCTCGAGTTCGTTGGTCCACCAAGGTAAGTCAAACTTTGGTTTCCCAGCGACGGGAGGGATGGATGACCGACAAGCCATTTCTACGCAGGTAGCGTATTCGGTGACAGCGTTCTCTATACCAACTGGTGAATCTATTTTTTCAATTTCATGTGTGTTAATTCCCCTACCCTTCAATTCGTGTTTCAAGACCTGCTTAAATTTCGTCCATTCCGCTTTCTTCGTGTTATATTTTCTTGTTGTTTTTGCAGGTCTTGCACCAGTTGGTTTCCCCAGCCGAATCGCAAATGTAATGGCGTTGTGGTCAGAGCTAGTTAACCCTTCGTCAACCCTCCAGTCGCTAATCAGCCCGAGCAGACCGTGGCTACACAACGTGACGTCAACCATGCTTTTGCAGACGACCCCGTTTCTGATGGTAAAGAAAGTCGGGACCGTCCCTTCGTTCAGTATGTGCATTTCCATCTCTTCAACAGCGCCCACAAGCGCCTCGCCCCTATGATCTTCCGAATCGCTACCCCACCATGTGCTCCAGGCATTGACGTCGCCTCCAATGATTATATGTTTTGGCTGGAGCTGGTCTTTGACCATTTTTACATGAGTGAGGTAGGGTTCAATGGGCAGGCTGTCCTCGAAGTAGACGGAAATGACACATACCTCCCAAGAGCGCGTTTTCAGGGTGGCCACCGCAACGTTCTCGGTCGTCAGTGTTGGATGGCGCCCTCTGGACGACCCGATAACCCCTCGCCTGAGCGAGCTCACCGTCCGCCCCCACATACGGCTCCTGCACCAACGCGAAGCTGACCTTCCTCTTTTGACATTCTAATAACATTTCTTTCGTGGCCAGCTTCGCTCGTTGCAGGTTGGCCTGAACGGCACGGTAAACTCGCTCAGTAGCAGCAGCAGCAGGGTCCTGAGTTCCGCCCGGTGCGCCTTTAGCAGTACGCCACCCTCGCCCTTGCCAGTGCCTCCCATTTCCGCCTGACCGGACAGCTTTCTTCGAAGCAGTTATGGTCAGCACGGTCCTGCTTGGCATCCCGGCAATTGCGACAGGTGGCTGCGTCTCCGGCCTTCCACACTGGACATTCACTACGCAGGTGTGAGCCCGCGCAGTGGCTACAGGTGTCTACGGACTCGGTGCAGGTCTTCCGACCATGTCCGTATCCGAGACACCTGGAGCACTGCACCAGTGGGGATTGGTCTTTGACCGTTACTCGCTGCAGGTCCATATGGACTTTGCCTGCCAGAGTGAGACTCCGCCACACCGGCGGCGACACCTGGAGAACGACATGGCTCTCGAGTGGGTTCCTAGCCCTCCTGCGGAACCGCACACTCGCCCGATACTCGCTCTCCGGTATCGCCCCCAGTATGGCAGAGTTCTGCCTCCTTAAGGCACCCAGGACATCCTCGTCACTATTTATTTTTAAAACGTTGTGTAAAATGACGAGAGGATCCCGATTGGCTTTCTCCTCCATGAGTAGTGTCGGGTTGCCTGCCCTGAGCCTCTCGGCAACCTTGGCCAGCTCTTCCCGAGACTGGCAGCCCAACACCACCTTCTGTTCGCGGGCCTTCCGCAGCCTGTCCACCCGTATGCCCGTCGTTTTGGCGCTCACGGCCGTGCGAATCTTGTTTATAACATCTTCGCTCGTGTCGTGAGCATCAACTGACGATACGACCATCGAGTGGACAGGCTGAGGAGGCGGGGAGACGCCAACCGGTCTGGCCGTCGCAGCCATCGCCGCGTAAGTGATGCCCTCAGTGACCTTGTACTTTTCGTGAATATCTGTGAGTTTTTGAACTTGGTCCCTGACGACACCCATGTCGGCTCTGGCTGCGGCAACCAGTTCCTTCTGCTGCTGCAATTCCGCCATCACCTCCCTGGCGAAGTCGGCCGCTGTGACAGCTGGGACAGTCGTGGGTGACGGTGCACCGCCGCCGAGTCTCAACACAGCAGTGTAGAGACTCGACAGACATTCCATCACCGTCTCCTTTATGCTGGACTTAATATTTCCCGACTGCTCCAGCTGCATTTTTGCCTCCTGGAAGAGCCTGTTTGCAACCGAACCGAGCTCTCCCAGGGGGCCCTCCGCGGCCGACTTCGCCCAGGACGATAGGTCCGGTGACGGCGGTTTGGTAAGGGGTCTTTTGCGGGGCTCTGCATCCGCATGCTCCACGCTAACGTTTTTCACGTTTAGTCTGCCCGAGCTGGATGTCGTGGCCCTTGTTGCCATATTTAGGCGAAGAGAAAGGTGTCCTTAACAGTAAGAAAAAGAATAAAGTTTGTATTTAGTTGGGAGGTGTAAAAAGCCTCCCAACAGTCAACAATTTAAAATAAAAATAAATAATCTTATCTAGGACGACACAACTAATTTAGTACTTTCCAAACGCCGTCAATATTATTAAATAAATAACAATAATATTAAATCCCGCAATAGCGGTTTGTAAATGGAAAAACAGAGACTGTTCCCGTCTAGAAGGTGCTACAGCACTTCAAACAACCTAAGAGCTACTTAAAGACTAATAAAAAATACTTCTGCAGTGTATTAACAGGTCGACTCTACAATGACTCTAGATAGAGTCGCTACTCTAGCACCGATTTATAGCCCTTATCTGGGGCTGGTTAACGGAAAAAACCGCGTCGTTCTACGACCAGTGGTTACCAAGCTAACCCCGTTTTAATTTTTCCAAGATGGCGGACCAGAAATTTTACCTAAATTTAGAAATTTTATATCTCGTGAACCACTAGTCGCAGAAACATGAGCGACGGCTCTCCGTGATGGGCGTATTGCCCTCTATCCAGAACAAGTCAAATTTTTCTAGTCTAGATGTCGACTCTATCTAGAGTCGCAAGTCTGTGCAAAGTGTAGAGCCCGCCACAACTATATATATACAGAAAACCCCAACTTTTTGGGACGTCTCAAACAGAAGTTATGAGACTTTTAAACTTTTCAAAATGGCGGCCAATATGGCCACCTCTAACAAAGAATTTCACCAAATCGTCTAAACTTATACGAATCCCACCGAGTTTGGGCTCGTTGGATTCGTCTCTTTATTAGCTACTTAACTATGCACAAATCTAGAAAAAATATGCAACCCCCGATTTAAGGGATGCAAAAAACACATAAAATTCAACAAAAAATGGCTAAATGTATCAGAATAAACTAAAAATTTTACCAAAAAAGTTAGGAATATATATACATACAACAAGAGCTAATTTTTAAGATAAATTGCGAGGTTAAAAAACAATTATTTACACCCCCACGTGTCAACCCTTAAATTTCAAAAAATTGTAAAATAAATACTATAAGGTCGAAAATTATAAAATTTGGACTGTATGTAGAACTTAATGAGCTCTATAAAAGATACAAAAAATAAGTGGGGGTCGTCGATTTACTTTTTAAGAGAAAAATTTTTGAAATTTAGCAAAAATTTTAATTTTTAATAACTTCGCAATTACTTATCCGAAAATTTTGTGCTATACGTCGTTAAGCTGCCCTTGATGTCCTCCGTCGTTTGATGCCCTTGATGTCCTCCGGTTAGGTTAGGTTAGGTTAGGTTAGGTTAGGTTAGGTTAGGTTAGGTTAGGTTAGGTTAGGTTAGGTTAGGTTAGGTTAGGTTAGGTTAGGTTAGGTTAGGTTAGGTTAGGTTAGGTTAGGTTAGGTTAGGTTAGGTTAGGTTAGGTTAGGTTAGGTTAGGTTAGGTTAGGTTAGGTTAGGTTAGGTTAGGTTAGGTTAGGTTAGGTTAGGTTAGGTTAGGTTAGGTTAGGTTAGGTTAGGTTAGGTTAGGTTAGGTTAGGTTAGGTTAGGTTAGGTTAGGTTAGGTTAGGTTAGGTTAGGTTAGGTTAGGTTAGGTTAGGTTAGGTTAGGTTAGGTTAGGTTAGGTTAGGTTAGGTTAGGTTAGGTTAGGTTAGGTTAGGTTAGGTTAGGTTAGGTTAGGTTAGGTTAGGTTAGGTTAGGTTAGGTTAGGTTAGGTTAGGTTAGGTTAGGTTAGGTTAGGTTAGGTTAGGTTAGGTTAGGTTAGGTTAGGTTAGGTTAGGTTAGGTTAGGTTAGGTTAGGTTAGGTTAGGTTAGGTTAGGTTAGGTTAGGTTAGGTTAGGTTAGGTTAGGTTAGGTTAGGTTAGGTTAGGTTAGGTTAGGTTAGGTTAGGTTAGGTTAGGTTAGGTTAGGTTAGGTTAGGTTAGGTTAGGTTAGGTTAGGTTAGGTTAGGTTAGGTTAGGTTAGGTTAGGTTAGGTTAGGTTAGGTTAGGTTAGGTTAGGTTAGGTTAGGTTAGGTTAGGTTAGGTTAGGTTAGGTTAGGTTAGGTTAGGTTAGGTTAGGTTAGGTTAGGTTAGGTTAGGTTAGGTTAGGTTAGGTTAGGTTAGGTTAGGTTAGGTTAGGTTAGGTTAGGTTAGGTTAGGTTAGGTTAGGTTAGGTTAGGTTAGGTTAGGTTAGGTTAGGTTAGGTTAGGTTAGGTTAGGTTAGGTTAGGTTAGGTTAGGTTAGGTTAGGTTAGGTTAGGTTAGGTTAGGTTAGGTTAGGTTAGGTTAGGTTAGGTTAGGTTAGGTTAGGTTAGGTTAGGTTAGGTTAGGTTAGGTTAGGTTAGGTTAGGTTAGGTTAGGTTAGGTTAGGTTAGGTTAGGTTAGGTTAGGTTAGGTTAGGTTAGGTTAGGTTAGGTTAGGTTAGGTTAGGTTAGGTTAGGTTAGGTTAGGTTAGGTTAGGTTAGGTTAGGTTAGGTTAGGTTAGGTTAGGTTAGGTTAGGTTAGGTTAGGTTAGGTTAGGTTAGGTTAGGTTAGGTTAGGTTAGGTTAGGTTAGGTTAGGTTAGGTTAGGTTAGGTTAGGTTAGGTTAGGTTAGGTTAGGTTAGGTTAGGTTAGGTTAGGTTAGGTTAGGTTAGGTTAGGTTAGGTTAGGTTAGGTTAGGTTAGGTTAGGTTAGGTTAGGTTAGGTTAGGTTAGGTTAGGTTAGGTTAGGTTAGGTTAGGTTAGGTTAGGTTAGGTTAGGTTAGGTTAGGTTAGGTTAGGTTAGGTTAGGTTAGGTTAGGTTAGGTTAGGTTAGGTTAGGTTAGGTTAGGTTAGGTTAGGTTAGGTTAGGTTAGGTTAGGTTAGGTTAGGTTAGGTTAGGTTAGGTTAGGTTAGGTTAGGTTAGGTTAGGTTAGGTTAGGTTAGGTTAGGTTAGGTTAGGTTAGGTTAGGTTAGGTTAGGTTAGGTTAGGTTAGGTTAGGTTAGGTTAGGTTAGGTTAGGTTAGGTTAGGTTAGGTTAGGTTAGGTTAGGTTAGGTTAGGTTAGGTTAGGTTAGGTTAGGTTAGGTTAGGTTAGGTTAGGTTAGGTTAGGTTAGGTTAGGTTAGGTTAGGTTAGGTTAGGTTAGGTTAGGTTAGGTTAGGTTAGGTTAGGTTAGGTTAGGTTAGGTTAGGTTAGGTTAGGTTAGGTTAGGTTAGGTTAGGTTAGGTTAGGTTAGGTTAGGTTAGGTTAGGTTAGGTTAGGTTAGGTTAGGTTAGGTTAGGTTAGGTTAGGTTAGGTTAGGTTAGGTTAGGTTAGGTTAGGTTAGGTTAGGTTAGGTTAGGTTAGGTTAGGTTAGGTTAGGTTAGGTTAGGTTAGGTTAGGTTAGGTTAGGTTAGGTTAGGTTAGGTTAGGTTAGGTTAGGTTAGGTTAGGTTAGGTTAGGTTAGGTTAGGTTAGGTTAGGTTAGGTTAGGTTAGGTTAGGTTAGGTTAGGTTAGGTTAGGTTAGGTTAGGTTAGGTTAGGTTAGGTTAGGTTAGGTTAGGTTAGGTTAGGTTAGGTTAGGTTAGGTTAGGTTAGGTTAGGTTAGGTTAGGTTAGGTTAGGTTAGGTTAGGTTAGGTTAGGTTAGGTTAGGTTAGGTTAGGTTAGGTTAGGTTAGGTTAGGTTAGGTTAGGTTAGGTTAGGTTAGGTTAGGTTAGGTTAGGTTAGGTTAGGTTAGGTTAGGTTAGGTTAGGTTAGGTTAGGTTAGGTTAGGTTAGGTTAGGTTAGGTTAGGTTAGGTTAGGTTAGGTTAGGTTAGGTTAGGTTAGGTTAGGTTAGGTTAGGTTAGGTTAGGTTAGGTTAGGTTAGGTTAGGTTAGGTTAGGTTAGGTTAGGTTAGGTTAGGTTAGGTTAGGTTAGGTTAGGTTAGGTTAGGTTAGGTTAGGTTAGGTTAGGTTAGGTTAGGTTAGGTTAGGTTAGGTTAGGTTAGGTTAGGTTAGGTTAGGTTAGGTTAGGTTAGGTTAGGTTAGGTTAGGTTAGGTTAGGTTAGGTTAGGTTAGGTTAGGTTAGGTTAGGTTAGGTTAGGTTAGGTTAGGTTAGGTTAGGTTAGGTTAGGTTAGGTTAGGTTAGGTTAGGTTAGGTTAGGTTAGGTTAGGTTAGGTTAGGTTAGGTTAGGTTAGGTTAGGTTAGGTTAGGTTAGGTTAGGTTAGGTTAGGTTAGGTTAGGTTAGGTTAGGTTAGGTTAGGTTAGGTTAGGTTAGGTTAGGTTAGGTTAGGTTAGGTTAGGTTAGGTTAGGTTAGGTTAGGTTAGGTTAGGTTAGGTTAGGTTAGGTTAGGTTAGGTTAGGTTAGGTTAGGTTAGGTTAGGTTAGGTTAGGTTAGGTTAGGTTAGGTTAGGTTAGGTTAGGTTAGGTTAGGTTAGGTTAGGTTAGGTTAGGTTAGGTTAGGTTAGGTTAGGTTAGGTTAGGTTAGGTTAGGTTAGGTTAGGTTAGGTTAGGTTAGGTTAGGTTAGGTTAGGTTAGGTTAGGTTAGGTTAGGTTAGGTTAGGTTAGGTTAGGTTAGGTTAGGTTAGGTTAGGTTAGGTTAGGTTAGGTTAGGTTAGGTTAGGTTAGGTTAGGTTAGGTTAGGTTAGGTTAGGTTAGGTTAGGTTAGGTTAGGTTAGGTTAGGTTAGGTTAGGTTAGGTTAGGTTAGGTTAGGTTAGGTTAGGTTAGGTTAGGTTAGGTTAGGTTAGGTTAGGTTAGGTTAGGTTAGGTTAGGTTAGGTTAGGTTAGGTTAGGTTAGGTTAGGTTAGGTTAGGTTAGGTTAGGTTAGGTTAGGTTAGGTTAGGTTAGGTTAGGTTAGGTTAGGTTAGGTTAGGTTAGGTTAGGTTAGGTTAGGTTAGGTTAGGTTAGGTTAGGTTAGGTTAGGTTAGGTTAGGTTAGGTTAGGTTAGGTTAGGTTAGGTTAGGTTAGGTTAGGTTAGGTTAGGTTAGGTTAGGTTAGGTTAGGTTAGGTTAGGTTAGGTTAGGTTAGGTTAGGTTAGGTTAGGTTAGGTTAGGTTAGGTTAGGTTAGGTTAGGTTAGGTTAGGTTAGGTTAGGTTAGGTTAGGTTAGGTTAGGTTAGGTTAGGTTAGGTTAGGTTAGGTTAGGTTAGGTTAGGTTAGGTTAGGTTAGGTTAGGTTAGGTTAGGTTAGGTTAGGTTAGGTTAGGTTAGGTTAGGTTAGGTTAGGTTAGGTTAGGTTAGGTTAGGTTAGGTTAGGTTAGGTTAGGTTAGGTTAGGTTAGGTTAGGTTAGGTTAGGTTAGGTTAGGTTAGGTTAGGTTAGGTTAGGTTAGGTTAGGTTAGGTTAGGTTAGGTTAGGTTAGGTTAGGTTAGGTTAGGTTAGGTTAGGTTAGGTTAGGTTAGGTTAGGTTAGGTTAGGTTAGGTTAGGTTAGGTTAGGTTAGGTTAGGTTAGGTTAGGTTAGGTTAGGTTAGGTTAGGTTAGGTTAGGTTAGGTTAGGTTAGGTTAGGTTAGGTTAGGTTAGGTTAGGTTAGGTTAGGTTAGGTTAGGTTAGGTTAGGTTAGGTTAGGTTAGGTTAGGTTAGGTTAGGTTAGGTTAGGTTAGGTTAGGTTAGGTTAGGTTAGGTTAGGTTAGGTTAGGTTAGGTTAGGTTAGGTTAGGTTAGGTTAGGTTAGGTTAGGTTAGGTTAGGTTAGGTTAGGTTAGGTTAGGTTAGGTTAGGTTAGGTTAGGTTAGGTTAGGTTAGGTTAGGTTAGGTTAGGTTAGGTTAGGTTAGGTTAGGTTAGGTTAGGTTAGGTTAGGTTAGGTTAGGTTAGGTTAGGTTAGGTTAGGTTAGGTTAGGTTAGGTTAGGTTAGGTTAGGTTAGGTTAGGTTAGGTTAGGTTAGGTTAGGTTAGGTTAGGTTAGGTTAGGTTAGGTTAGGTTAGGTTAGGTTAGGTTAGGTTAGGTTAGGTTAGGTTAGGTTAGGTTAGGTTAGGTTAGGTTAGGTTAGGTTAGGTTAGGTTAGGTTAGGTTAGGTTAGGTTAGGTTAGGTTAGGTTAGGTTAGGTTAGGTTAGGTTAGGTTAGGTTAGGTTAGGTTAGGTTAGGTTAGGTTAGGTTAGGTTAGGTTAGGTTAGGTTAGGTTAGGTTAGGTTAGGTTAGGTTAGGTTAGGTTAGGTTAGGTTAGGTTAGGTTAGGTTAGGTTAGGTTAGGTTAGGTTAGGTTAGGTTAGGTTAGGTTAGGTTAGGTTAGGTTAGGTTAGGTTAGGTTAGGTTAGGTTAGGTTAGGTTAGGTTAGGTTAGGTTAGGTTAGGTTAGGTTAGGTTAGGTTAGGTTAGGTTAGGTTAGGTTAGGTTAGGTTAGGTTAGGTTAGGTTAGGTTAGGTTAGGTTAGGTTAGGTTAGGTTAGGTTAGGTTAGGTTAGGTTAGGTTAGGTTAGGTTAGGTTAGGTTAGGTTAGGTTAGGTTAGGTTAGGTTAGGTTAGGTTAGGTTAGGTTAGGTTAGGTTAGGTTAGGTTAGGTTAGGTTAGGTTAGGTTAGGTTAGGTTAGGTTAGGTTAGGTTAGGTTAGGTTAGGTTAGGTTAGGTTAGGTTAGGTTAGGTTAGGTTAGGTTAGGTTAGGTTAGGTTAGGTTAGGTTAGGTTAGGTTAGGTTAGGTTAGGTTAGGTTAGGTTAGGTTAGGTTAGGTTAGGTTAGGTTAGGTTAGGTTAGGTTAGGTTAGGTTAGGTTAGGTTAGGTTAGGTTAGGTTAGGTTAGGTTAGGTTAGGTTAGGTTAGGTTAGGTTAGGTTAGGTTAGGTTAGGTTAGGTTAGGTTAGGTTAGGTTAGGTTAGGTTAGGTTAGGTTAGGTTAGGTTAGGTTAGGTTAGGTTAGGTTAGGTTAGGTTAGGTTAGGTTAGGTTAGGTTAGGTTAGGTTAGGTTAGGTTAGGTTAGGTTAGGTTAGGTTAGGTTAGGTTAGGTTAGGTTAGGTTAGGTTAGGTTAGGTTAGGTTAGGTTAGGTTAGGTTAGGTTAGGTTAGGTTAGGTTAGGTTAGGTTAGGTTAGGTTAGGTTAGGTTAGGTTAGGTTAGGTTAGGTTAGGTTAGGTTAGGTTAGGTTAGGTTAGGTTAGGTTAGGTTAGGTTAGGTTAGGTTAGGTTAGGTTAGGTTAGGTTAGGTTAGGTTAGGTTAGGTTAGGTTAGGTTAGGTTAGGTTAGGTTAGGTTAGGTTAGGTTAGGTTAGGTTAGGTTAGGTTAGGTTAGGTTAGGTTAGGTTAGGTTAGGTTAGGTTAGGTTAGGTTAGGTTAGGTTAGGTTAGGTTAGGTTAGGTTAGGTTAGGTTAGGTTAGGTTAGGTTAGGTTAGGTTAGGTTAGGTTAGGTTAGGTTAGGTTAGGTTAGGTTAGGTTAGGTTAGGTTAGGTTAGGTTAGGTTAGGTTAGGTTAGGTTAGGTTAGGTTAGGTTAGGTTAGGTTAGGTTAGGTTAGGTTAGGTTAGGTTAGGTTAGGTTAGGTTAGGTTAGGTTAGGTTAGGTTAGGTTAGGTTAGGTTAGGTTAGGTTAGGTTAGGTTAGGTTAGGTTAGGTTAGGTTAGGTTAGGTTAGGTTAGGTTAGGTTAGGTTAGGTTAGGTTAGGTTAGGTTAGGTTAGGTTAGGTTAGGTTAGGTTAGGTTAGGTTAGGTTAGGTTAGGTTAGGTTAGGTTAGGTTAGGTTAGGTTAGGTTAGGTTAGGTTAGGTTAGGTTAGGTTAGGTTAGGTTAGGTTAGGTTAGGTTAGGTTAGGTTAGGTTAGGTTAGGTTAGGTTAGGTTAGGTTAGGTTAGGTTAGGTTAGGTTAGGTTAGGTTAGGTTAGGTTAGGTTAGGTTAGGTTAGGTTAGGTTAGGTTAGGTTAGGTTAGGTTAGGTTAGGTTAGGTTAGGTTAGGTTAGGTTAGGTTAGGTTAGGTTAGGTTAGGTTAGGTTAGGTTAGGTTAGGTTAGGTTAGGTTAGGTTAGGTTAGGTTAGGTTAGGTTAGGTTAGGTTAGGTTAGGTTAGGTTAGGTTAGGTTAGGTTAGGTTAGGTTAGGTTAGGTTAGGTTAGGTTAGGTTAGGTTAGGTTAGGTTAGGTTAGGTTAGGTTAGGTTAGGTTAGGTTAGGTTAGGTTAGGTTAGGTTAGGTTAGGTTAGGTTAGGTTAGGTTAGGTTAGGTTAGGTTAGGTTAGGTTAGGTTAGGTTAGGTTAGGTTAGGTTAGGTTAGGTTAGGTTAGGTTAGGTTAGGTTAGGTTAGGTTAGGTTAGGTTAGGTTAGGTTAGGTTAGGTTAGGTTAGGTTAGGTTAGGTTAGGTTAGGTTAGGTTAGGTTAGGTTAGGTTAGGTTAGGTTAGGTTAGGTTAGGTTAGGTTAGGTTAGGTTAGGTTAGGTTAGGTTAGGTTAGGTTAGGTTAGGTTAGGTTAGGTTAGGTTAGGTTAGGTTAGGTTAGGTTAGGTTAGGTTAGGTTAGGTTAGGTTAGGTTAGGTTAGGTTAGGTTAGGTTAGGTTAGGTTAGGTTAGGTTAGGTTAGGTTAGGTTAGGTTAGGTTAGGTTAGGTTAGGTTAGGTTAGGTTAGGTTAGGTTAGGTTAGGTTAGGTTAGGTTAGGTTAGGTTAGGTTAGGTTAGGTTAGGTTAGGTTAGGTTAGGTTAGGTTAGGTTAGGTTAGGTTAGGTTAGGTTAGGTTAGGTTAGGTTAGGTTAGGTTAGGTTAGGTTAGGTTAGGTTAGGTTAGGTTAGGTTAGGTTAGGTTAGGTTAGGTTAGGTTAGGTTAGGTTAGGTTAGGTTAGGTTAGGTTAGGTTAGGTTAGGTTAGGTTAGGTTAGGTTAGGTTAGGTTAGGTTAGGTTAGGTTAGGTTAGGTTAGGTTAGGTTAGGTTAGGTTAGGTTAGGTTAGGTTAGGTTAGGTTAGGTTAGGTTAGGTTAGGTTAGGTTAGGTTAGGTTAGGTTAGGTTAGGTTAGGTTAGGTTAGGTTAGGTTAGGTTAGGTTAGGTTAGGTTAGGTTAGGTTAGGTTAGGTTAGGTTAGGTTAGGTTAGGTTAGGTTAGGTTAGGTTAGGTTAGGTTAGGTTAGGTTAGGTTAGGTTAGGTTAGGTTAGGTTAGGTTAGGTTAGGTTAGGTTAGGTTAGGTTAGGTTAGGTTAGGTTAGGTTAGGTTAGGTTAGGTTAGGTTAGGTTAGGTTAGGTTAGGTTAGGTTAGGTTAGGTTAGGTTAGGTTAGGTTAGGTTAGGTTAGGTTAGGTTAGGTTAGGTTAGGTTAGGTTAGGTTAGGTTAGGTTAGGTTAGGTTAGGTTAGGTTAGGTTAGGTTAGGTTAGGTTAGGTTAGGTTAGGTTAGGTTAGGTTAGGTTAGGTTAGGTTAGGTTAGGTTAGGTTAGGTTAGGTTAGGTTAGGTTAGGTTAGGTTAGGTTAGGTTAGGTTAGGTTAGGTTAGGTTAGGTTAGGTTAGGTTAGGTTAGGTTAGGTTAGGTTAGGTTAGGTTAGGTTAGGTTAGGTTAGGTTAGGTTAGGTTAGGTTAGGTTAGGTTAGGTTAGGTTAGGTTAGGTTAGGTTAGGTTAGGTTAGGTTAGGTTAGGTTAGGTTAGGTTAGGTTAGGTTAGGTTAGGTTAGGTTAGGTTAGGTTAGGTTAGGTTAGGTTAGGTTAGGTTAGGTTAGGTTAGGTTAGGTTAGGTTAGGTTAGGTTAGGTTAGGTTAGGTTAGGTTAGGTTAGGTTAGGTTAGGTTAGGTTAGGTTAGGTTAGGTTAGGTTAGGTTAGGTTAGGTTAGGTTAGGTTAGGTTAGGTTAGGTTAGGTTAGGTTAGGTTAGGTTAGGTTAGGTTAGGTTAGGTTAGGTTAGGTTAGGTTAGGTTAGGTTAGGTTAGGTTAGGTTAGGTTAGGTTAGGTTAGGTTAGGTTAGGTTAGGTTAGGTTAGGTTAGGTTAGGTTAGGTTAGGTTAGGTTAGGTTAGGTTAGGTTAGGTTAGGTTAGGTTAGGTTAGGTTAGGTTAGGTTAGGTTAGGTTAGGTTAGGTTAGGTTAGGTTAGGTTAGGTTAGGTTAGGTTAGGTTAGGTTAGGTTAGGTTAGGTTAGGTTAGGTTAGGTTAGGTTAGGTTAGGTTAGGTTAGGTTAGGTTAGGTTAGGTTAGGTTAGGTTAGGTTAGGTTAGGTTAGGTTAGGTTAGGTTAGGTTAGGTTAGGTTAGGTTAGGTTAGGTTAGGTTAGGTTAGGTTAGGTTAGGTTAGGTTAGGTTAGGTTAGGTTAGGTTAGGTTAGGTTAGGTTAGGTTAGGTTAGGTTAGGTTAGGTTAGGTTAGGTTAGGTTAGGTTAGGTTAGGTTAGGTTAGGTTAGGTTAGGTTAGGTTAGGTTAGGTTAGGTTAGGTTAGGTTAGGTTAGGTTAGGTTAGGTTAGGTTAGGTTAGGTTAGGTTAGGTTAGGTTAGGTTAGGTTAGGTTAGGTTAGGTTAGGTTAGGTTAGGTTAGGTTAGGTTAGGTTAGGTTAGGTTAGGTTAGGTTAGGTTAGGTTAGGTTAGGTTAGGTTAGGTTAGGTTAGGTTAGGTTAGGTTAGGTTAGGTTAGGTTAGGTTAGGTTAGGTTAGGTTAGGTTAGGTTAGGTTAGGTTAGGTTAGGTTAGGTTAGGTTAGGTTAGGTTAGGTTAGGTTAGGTTAGGTTAGGTTAGGTTAGGTTAGGTTAGGTTAGGTTAGGTTAGGTTAGGTTAGGTTAGGTTAGGTTAGGTTAGGTTAGGTTAGGTTAGGTTAGGTTAGGTTAGGTTAGGTTAGGTTAGGTTAGGTTAGGTTAGGTTAGGTTAGGTTAGGTTAGGTTAGGTTAGGTTAGGTTAGGTTAGGTTAGGTTAGGTTAGGTTAGGTTAGGTTAGGTTAGGTTAGGTTAGGTTAGGTTAGGTTAGGTTAGGTTAGGTTAGGTTAGGTTAGGTTAGGTTAGGTTAGGTTAGGTTAGGTTAGGTTAGGTTAGGTTAGGTTAGGTTAGGTTAGGTTAGGTTAGGTTAGGTTAGGTTAGGTTAGGTTAGGTTAGGTTAGGTTAGGTTAGGTTAGGTTAGGTTAGGTTAGGTTAGGTTAGGTTAGGTTAGGTTAGGTTAGGTTAGGTTAGGTTAGGTTAGGTTAGGTTAGGTTAGGTTAGGTTAGGTTAGGTTAGGTTAGGTTAGGTTAGGTTAGGTTAGGTTAGGTTAGGTTAGGTTAGGTTAGGTTAGGTTAGGTTAGGTTAGGTTAGGTTAGGTTAGGTTAGGTTAGGTTAGGTTAGGTTAGGTTAGGTTAGGTTAGGTTAGGTTAGGTTAGGTTAGGTTAGGTTAGGTTAGGTTAGGTTAGGTTAGGTTAGGTTAGGTTAGGTTAGGTTAGGTTAGGTTAGGTTAGGTTAGGTTAGGTTAGGTTAGGTTAGGT
Organism: Coenonympha arcania; assembly: GCA_036785405.1. NCBI lineage: Eukaryota > Metazoa > Arthropoda > Insecta > Lepidoptera > Nymphalidae > Coenonympha > Coenonympha arcania. Next base: position 18,998,841 of record CM072060.1, read on the forward strand.
TAGGTTAGGTTAGGTTAGGTTAGGTTAGGTTAGGTTAGGTTAGGTTAGGTTAGGTTAGGTTAGGTTAGGTTAGGTTAGGTTAGGTTAGGTTAGGTTAGGTTAGGTTAGGTTAGGTTAGGTTAGGTTAGGTTAGGTTAGGTTAGGTTAGGTTAGGTTAGGTTAGGTTAGGTTAGGTTAGGTTAGGTTAGGTTAGGTTAGGTTAGGTTAGGTTAGGTTAGGTTAGGTTAGGTTAGGTTAGGTTAGGTTAGGTTAGGTTAGGTTAGGTTAGGTTAGGTTAGGTTAGGTTAGGTTAGGTTAGGTTAGGTTAGGTTAGGTTAGGTTAGGTTAGGTTAGGTTAGGTTAGGTTAGGTTAGGTTAGGTTAGGTTAGGTTAGGTTAGGTTAGGTTAGGTTAGGTTAGGTTAGGTTAGGTTAGGTTAGGTTAGGTTAGGTTAGGTTAGGTTAGGTTAGGTTAGGTTAGGTTAGGTTAGGTTAGGTTAGGTTAGGTTAGGTTAGGTTAGGTTAGGTTAGGTTAGGTTAGGTTAGGTTAGGTTAGGTTAGGTTAGGTTAGGTTAGGTTAGGTTAGGTTAGGTTAGGTTAGGTTAGGTTAGGTTAGGTTAGGTTAGGTTAGGTTAGGTTAGGTTAGGTTAGGTTAGGTTAGGTTAGGTTAGGTTAGGTTAGGTTAGGTTAGGTTAGGTTAGGTTAGGTTAGGTTAGGTTAGGTTAGGTTAGGTTAGGTTAGGTTAGGTTAGGTTAGGTTAGGTTAGGTTAGGTTAGGTTAGGTTAGGTTAGGTTAGGTTAGGTTAGGTTAGGTTAGGTTAGGTTAGGTTAGGTTAGGTTAGGTTAGGTTAGGTTAGGTTAGGTTAGGTTAGGTTAGGTTAGGTTAGGTTAGGTTAGGTTAGGTTAGGTTAGGTTAGGTTAGGTTAGGTTAGGTTAGGTTAGGTTAGGTTAGGTTAGGTTAGGTTAGGTTAGGTTAGGTTAGGTTAGGTTAGGTTAGGTTAGGTTAGGTTAGGTTAGGTTAGGTTAGGTTAGGTTAGGTTAGGTTAGGTTAGGTTAGGTTAGGTTAGGTTAGGTTAGGTTAGGTTAGGTTAGGTTAGGTTAGGTTAGGTTAGGTTAGGTTAGGTTAGGTTAGGTTAGGTTAGGTTAGGTTAGGTTAGGTTAGGTTAGGTTAGGTTAGGTTAGGTTAGGTTAGGTTAGGTTAGGTTAGGTTAGGTTAGGTTAGGTTAGGTTAGGTTAGGTTAGGTTAGGTTAGGTTAGGTTAGGTTAGGTTAGGTTAGGTTAGGTTAGGTTAGGTTAGGTTAGGTTAGGTTAGGTTAGGTTAGGTTAGGTTAGGTTAGGTTAGGTTAGGTTAGGTTAGGTTAGGTTAGGTTAGGTTAGGTTAGGTTAGGTTAGGTTAGGTTAGGTTAGGTTAGGTTAGGTTAGGTTAGGTTAGGTTAGGTTAGGTTAGGTTAGGTTAGGTTAGGTTAGGTTAGGTTAGGTTAGGTTAGGTTAGGTTAGGTTAGGTTAGGTTAGGTTAGGTTAGGTTAGGTTAGGTTAGGTTAGGTTAGGTTAGGTTAGGTTAGGTTAGGTTAGGTTAGGTTAGGTTAGGTTAGGTTAGGTTAGGTTAGGTTAGGTTAGGTTAGGTTAGGTTAGGTTAGGTTAGGTTAGGTTAGGTTAGGTTAGGTTAGGTTAGGTTAGGTTAGGTTAGGTTAGGTTAGGTTAGGTTAGGTTAGGTTAGGTTAGGTTAGGTTAGGTTAGGTTAGGTTAGGTTAGGTTAGGTTAGGTTAGGTTAGGTTAGGTTAGGTTAGGTTAGGTTAGGTTAGGTTAGGTTAGGTTAGGTTAGGTTAGGTTAGGTTAGGTTAGGTTAGGTTAGGTTAGGTTAGGTTAGGTTAGGTTAGGTTAGGTTAGGTTAGGTTAGGTTAGGTTAGGTTAGGTTAGGTTAGGTTAGGTTAGGTTAGGTTAGGTTAGGTTAGGTTAGGTTAGGTTAGGTTAGGTTAGGTTAGGTTAGGTTAGGTTAGGTTAGGTTAGGTTAGGTTAGGTTAGGTTAGGTTAGGTTAGGTTAGGTTAGGTTAGGTTAGGTTAGGTTAGGTTAGGTTAGGTTAGGTTAGGTTAGGTTAGGTTAGGTTAGGTTAGGTTAGGTTAGGTTAGGTTAGGTTAGGTTAGGTTAGGTTAGGTTAGGTTAGGTTAGGTTAGGTTAGGTTAGGTTAGGTTAGGTTAGGTTAGGTTAGGTTAGGTTAGGTTAGGTTAGGTTAGGTTAGGTTAGGTTAGGTTAGGTTAGGTTAGGTTAGGTTAGGTTAGGTTAGGTTAGGTTAGGTTAGGTTAGGTTAGGTTAGGTTAGGTTAGGTTAGGTTAGGTTAGGTTAGGTTAGGTTAGGTTAGGTTAGGTTAGGTTAGGTTAGGTTAGGTTAGGTTAGGTTAGGTTAGGTTAGGTTAGGTTAGGTTAGGTTAGGTTAGGTTAGGTTAGGTTAGGTTAGGTTAGGTTAGGTTAGGTTAGGTTAGGTTAGGTTAGGTTAGGTTAGGTTAGGTTAGGTTAGGTTAGGTTAGGTTAGGTTAGGTTAGGTTAGGTTAGGTTAGGTTAGGTTAGGTTAGGTTAGGTTAGGTTAGGTTAGGTTAGGTTAGGTTAGGTTAGGTTAGGTTAGGTTAGGTTAGGTTAGGTTAGGTTAGGTTAGGTTAGGTTAGGTTAGGTTAGGTTAGGTTAGGTTAGGTTAGGTTAGGTTAGGTTAGGTTAGGTTAGGTTAGGTTAGGTTAGGTTAGGTTAGGTTAGGTTAGGTTAGGTTAGGTTAGGTTAGGTTAGGTTAGGTTAGGTTAGGTTAGGTTAGGTTAGGTTAGGTTAGGTTAGGTTAGGTTAGGTTAGGTTAGGTTAGGTTAGGTTAGGTTAGGTTAGGTTAGGTTAGGTTAGGTTAGGTTAGGTTAGGTTAGGTTAGGTTAGGTTAGGTTAGGTTAGGTTAGGTTAGGTTAGGTTAGGTTAGGTTAGGTTAGGTTAGGTTAGGTTAGGTTAGGTTAGGTTAGGTTAGGTTAGGTTAGGTTAGGTTAGGTTAGGTTAGGTTAGGTTAGGTTAGGTTAGGTTAGGTTAGGTTAGGTTAGGTTAGGTTAGGTTAGGTTAGGTTAGGTTAGGTTAGGTTAGGTTAGGTTAGGTTAGGTTAGGTTAGGTTAGGTTAGGTTAGGTTAGGTTAGGTTAGGTTAGGTTAGGTTAGGTTAGGTTAGGTTAGGTTAGGTTAGGTTAGGTTAGGTTAGGTTAGGTTAGGTTAGGTTAGGTTAGGTTAGGTTAGGTTAGGTTAGGTTAGGTTAGGTTAGGTTAGGTTAGGTTAGGTTAGGTTAGGTTAGGTTAGGTTAGGTTAGGTTAGGTTAGGTTAGGTTAGGTTAGGTTAGGTTAGGTTAGGTTAGGTTAGGTTAGGTTAGGTTAGGTTAGGTTAGGTTAGGTTAGGTTAGGTTAGGTTAGGTTAGGTTAGGTTAGGTTAGGTTAGGTTAGGTTAGGTTAGGTTAGGTTAGGTTAGGTTAGGTTAGGTTAGGTTAGGTTAGGTTAGGTTAGGTTAGGTTAGGTTAGGTTAGGTTAGGTTAGGTTAGGTTAGGTTAGGTTAGGTTAGGTTAGGTTAGGTTAGGTTAGGTTAGGTTAGGTTAGGTTAGGTTAGGTTAGGTTAGGTTAGGTTAGGTTAGGTTAGGTTAGGTTAGGTTAGGTTAGGTTAGGTTAGGTTAGGTTAGGTTAGGTTAGGTTAGGTTAGGTTAGGTTAGGTTAGGTTAGGTTAGGTTAGGTTAGGTTAGGTTAGGTTAGGTTAGGTTAGGTTAGGTTAGGTTAGGTTAGGTTAGGTTAGGTTAGGTTAGGTTAGGTTAGGTTAGGTTAGGTTAGGTTAGGTTAGGTTAGGTTAGGTTAGGTTAGGTTAGGTTAGGTTAGGTTAGGTTAGGTTAGGTTAGGTTAGGTTAGGTTAGGTTAGGTTAGGTTAGGTTAGGTTAGGTTAGGTTAGGTTAGGTTAGGTTAGGTTAGGTTAGGTTAGGTTAGGTTAGGTTAGGTTAGGTTAGGTTAGGTTAGGTTAGGTTAGGTTAGGTTAGGTTAGGTTAGGTTAGGTTAGGTTAGGTTAGGTTAGGTTAGGTTAGGTTAGGTTAGGTTAGGTTAGGTTAGGTTAGGTTAGGTTAGGTTAGGTTAGGTTAGGTTAGGTTAGGTTAGGTTAGGTTAGGTTAGGTTAGGTTAGGTTAGGTTAGGTTAGGTTAGGTTAGGTTAGGTTAGGTTAGGTTAGGTTAGGTTAGGTTAGGTTAGGTTAGGTTAGGTTAGGTTAGGTTAGGTTAGGTTAGGTTAGGTTAGGTTAGGTTAGGTTAGGTTAGGTTAGGTTAGGTTAGGTTAGGTTAGGTTAGGTTAGGTTAGGTTAGGTTAGGTTAGGTTAGGTTAGGTTAGGTTAGGTTAGGTTAGGTTAGGTTAGGTTAGGTTAGGTTAGGTTAGGTTAGGTTAGGTTAGGTTAGGTTAGGTTAGGTTAGGTTAGGTTAGGTTAGGTTAGGTTAGGTTAGGTTAGGTTAGGTTAGGTTAGGTTAGGTTAGGTTAGGTTAGGTTAGGTTAGGTTAGGTTAGGTTAGGTTAGGTTAGGTTAGGTTAGGTTAGGTTAGGTTAGGTTAGGTTAGGTTAGGTTAGGTTAGGTTAGGTTAGGTTAGGTTAGGTTAGGTTAGGTTAGGTTAGGTTAGGTTAGGTTAGGTTAGGTTAGGTTAGGTTAGGTTAGGTTAGGTTAGGTTAGGTTAGGTTAGGTTAGGTTAGGTTAGGTTAGGTTAGGTTAGGTTAGGTTAGGTTAGGTTAGGTTAGGTTAGGTTAGGTTAGGTTAGGTTAGGTTAGGTTAGGTTAGGTTAGGTTAGGTTAGGTTAGGTTAGGTTAGGTTAGGTTAGGTTAGGTTAGGTTAGGTTAGGTTAGGTTAGGTTAGGTTAGGTTAGGTTAGGTTAGGTTAGGTTAGGTTAGGTTAGGTTAGGTTAGGTTAGGTTAGGTTAGGTTAGGTTAGGTTAGGTTAGGTTAGGTTAGGTTAGGTTAGGTTAGGTTAGGTTAGGTTAGGTTAGGTTAGGTTAGGTTAGGTTAGGTTAGGTTAGGTTAGGTTAGGTTAGGTTAGGTTAGGTTAGGTTAGGTTAGGTTAGGTTAGGTTAGGTTAGGTTAGGTTAGGTTAGGTTAGGTTAGGTTAGGTTAGGTTAGGTTAGGTTAGGTTAGGTTAGGTTAGGTTAGGTTAGGTTAGGTTAGGTTAGGTTAGGTTAGGTTAGGTTAGGTTAGGTTAGGTTAGGTTAGGTTAGGTTAGGTTAGGTTAGGTTAGGTTAGGTTAGGTTAGGTTAGGTTAGGTTAGGTTAGGTTAGGTTAGGTTAGGTTAGGTTAGGTTAGGTTAGGTTAGGTTAGGTTAGGTTAGGTTAGGTTAGGTTAGGTTAGGTTAGGTTAGGTTAGGTTAGGTTAGGTTAGGTTAGGTTAGGTTAGGTTAGGTTAGGTTAGGTTAGGTTAGGTTAGGTTAGGTTAGGTTAGGTTAGGTTAGGTTAGGTTAGGTTAGGTTAGGTTAGGTTAGGTTAGGTTAGGTTAGGTTAGGTTAGGTTAGGTTAGGTTAGGTTAGGTTAGGTTAGGTTAGGTTAGGTTAGGTTAGGTTAGGTTAGGTTAGGTTAGGTATAGGTTAGGTTAGGTTAGGTTAGGTTAGGTTAGGTTAGGTTAGGTTAGGTTAGGTTAGGTTAGGTTAGGTTAGGTTAGGTTAGGTTAGGTTAGGTTAGGTTAGGTTAGGTTAGGTTAGGTTAGGTTAGGTTAGGTTAGGTTAGGTTAGGTTAGGTTAGGTTAGGTTAGGTTAGGTTAGGTTAGGTTAGGTTAGGTTAGGTTAGGTTAGGTTAGGTTAGGTTAGGTTAGGTTAGGTTAGGTTAGGTTAGGTTAGGTTAGGTTAGGTTAGGTTAGGTTAGGTTAGGTTAGGTTAGGTTAGGTTAGGTTAGGTTAGGTTAGGTTAGGTTAGGTTAGGTTAGGTTAGGTTAGGTTAGGTTAGGTTAGGTTAGGTTAGGTTAGGTTAGGTTAGGTTAGGTTAGGTTAGGTTAGGTTAGGTTAGGTTAGGTTAGGTTAGGTTAGGTTAGGTTAGGTTAGGTTAGGTTAGGTTAGGTTAGGTTAGGTTAGGTTAGGTTAGGTTAGGTTAGGTTAGGTTAGGTTAGGTTAGGTTAGGTTAGGTTAGGTTAGGTTAGGTTAGGTTAGGTTAGGTTAGGTTAGGTTAGGTTAGGTTAGGTTAGGTTAGGTTAGGTTAGGTTAGGTTAGGTTAGGTTAGGTTAGGTTAGGTTAGGTTAGGTTAGGTTAGGTTAGGTTAGGTTAGGTTAGGTTAGGTTAGGTTAGGTTAGGTTAGGTTAGGTTAGGTTAGGTTAGGTTAGGTTAGGTTAGGTTAGGTTAGGTTAGGTTAGGTTAGGTTAGGTTAGGTTAGGTTAGGTTAGGTTAGGTTAGGTTAGGTTAGGTTAGGTTAGGTTAGGTTAGGTTAGGTTAGGTTAGGTTAGGTTAGGTTAGGTTAGGTTAGGTTAGGTTAGGTTAGGTTAGGTTAGGTTAGGTTAGGTTAGGTTAGGTTAGGTTAGGTTAGGTTAGGTTAGGTTAGGTTAGGTTAGGTTAGGTTAGGTTAGGTTAGGTTAGGTTAGGTTAGGTTAGGTTAGGTTAGGTTAGGTTAGGTTAGGTTAGGTTAGGTTAGGTTAGGTTAGGTTAGGTTAGGTTAGGTTAGGTTAGGTTAGGTTAGGTTAGGTTAGGTTAGGTTAGGTTAGGTTAGGTTAGGTTAGGTTAGGTTAGGTTAGGTTAGGTTAGGTTAGGTTAGGTTAGGTTAGGTTAGGTTAGGTTAGGTTAGGTTAGGTTAGGTTAGGTTAGGTTAGGTTAGGTTAGGTTAGGTTAGGTTAGGTTAGGTTAGGTTAGGTTAGGTTAGGTTAGGTTAGGTTAGGTTAGGTTAGGTTAGGTTAGGTTAGGTTAGGTTAGGTTAGGTTAGGTTAGGTTAGGTTAGGTTAGGTTAGGTTAGGTTAGGTTAGGTTAGGTTAGGTTAGGTTAGGTTAGGTTAGGTTAGGTTAGGTTAGGTTAGGTTAGGTTAGGTTAGGTTAGGTTAGGTTAGGTTAGGTTAGGTTAGGTTAGGTTAGGTTAGGTTAGGTTAGGTTAGGTTAGGTTAGGTTAGGTTAGGTTAGGTTAGGTTAGGTTAGGTTAGGTTAGGTTAGGTTAGGTTAGGTTAGGTTAGGTTAGGTTAGGTTAGGTTAGGTTAGGTTAGGTTAGGTTAGGTTAGGTTAGGTTAGGTTAGGTTAGGTTAGGTTAGGTTAGGTTAGGTTAGGTTAGGTTAGGTTAGGTTAGGTTAGGTTAGGTTAGGTTAGGTTAGGTTAGGTTAGGTTAGGTTAGGTTAGGTTAGGTTAGGTTAGGTTAGGTTAGGTTAGGTTAGGTTAGGTTAGGTTAGGTTAGGTTAGGTTAGGTTAGGTTAGGTTAGGTTAGGTTAGGTTAGGTTAGGTTAGGTTAGGTTAGGTTAGGTTAGGTTAGGTTAGGTTAGGTTAGGTTAGGTTAGGTTAGGTTAGGTTAGGTTAGGTTAGGTTAGGTTAGGTTAGGTTAGGTTAGGTTAGGTTAGGTTAGGTTAGGTTAGGTTAGGTTAGGTTAGGTTAGGTTAGGTTAGGTTAGGTTAGGTTAGGTTAGGTTAGGTTAGGTTAGGTTAGGTTAGGTTAGGTTAGGTTAGGTTAGGTTAGGTTAGGTTAGGTTAGGTTAGGTTAGGTTAGGTTAGGTTAGGTTAGGTTAGGTTAGGTTAGGTTAGGTTAGGTTAGGTTAGGTTAGGTTAGGTTAGGTTAGGTTAGGTTAGGTTAGGTTAGGTTAGGTTAGGTTAGGTTAGGTTAGGTTAGGTTAGGTTAGGTTAGGTTAGGTTAGGTTAGGTTAGGTTAGGTTAGGTTAGGTTAGGTTAGGTTAGGTTAGGTTAGGTTAGGTTAGGTTAGGTTAGGTTAGGTTAGGTTAGGTTAGGTTAGGTTAGGTTAGGTTAGGTTAGGTTAGGTTAGGTTAGGTTAGGTTAGGTTAGGTTAGGTTAGGTTAGGTTAGGTTAGGTTAGGTTAGGTTAGGTTAGGTTAGGTTAGGTTAGGTTAGGTTAGGTTAGGTTAGGTTAGGTTAGGTTAGGTTAGGTTAGGTTAGGTTAGGTTAGGTTAGGTTAGGTTAGGTTAGGTTAGGTTAGGTTAGGTTAGGTTAGGTTAGGTTAGGTTAGGTTAGGTTAGGTTAGGTTAGGTTAGGTTAGGTTAGGTTAGGTTAGGTTAGGTTAGGTTAGGTTAGGTTAGGTTAGGTTAGGTTAGGTTAGGTTAGGTTAGGTTAGGTTAGGTTAGGTTAGGTTAGGTTAGGTTAGGTTAGGTTAGGTTAGGTTAGGTTAGGTTAGGTTAGGTTAGGTTAGGTTAGGTTAGGTTAGGTTAGGTTAGGTTAGGTTAGGTTAGGTTAGGTTAGGTTAGGTTAGGTTAGGTTAGGTTAGGTTAGGTTAGGTTAGGTTAGGTTAGGTTAGGTTAGGTTAGGTTAGGTTAGGTTAGGTTAGGTTAGGTTAGGTTAGGTTAGGTTAGGTTAGGTTAGGTTAGGTTAGGTTAGGTTAGGTTAGGTTAGGTTAGGTTAGGTTAGGTTAGGTTAGGTTAGGTTAGGTTAGGTTAGGTTAGGTTAGGTTAGGTTAGGTTAGGTTAGGTTAGGTTAGGTTAGGTTAGGTTAGGTTAGGTTAGGTTAGGTTAGGTTAGGTTAGGTTAGGTTAGGTTAGGTTAGGTTAGGTTAGGTTAGGTTAGG
>CM072061.1:12500-45000 GCA_036785405.1 Coenonympha arcania
GGGGGCGTGCTACACCCTCCGAAACTAACTTCACGAGATTTTTGTAGTGACACTCTGGAAATTTTACTGTAGGTAGAAATCGGACTTCGGAGGCTCTTTACGCCCCTGAACCTAACATCTTAGACTTTAGTCTAAAGAGACAATTAGCTTTAGTTAGTAAATTGACATTGGGAGGCAATTTACACCTCCCAAGATACCACCTTTGTTTATTAAGCATTATTGTTGATTATTTCATTTAAAATTGGGATTTTATCCTCAGGTTAGGTTAGGCTATAAATATATTGACTTGGAAGAATTAATAATATACTTTATAGGGCTTTTTACACCCAATAAATCTTAGTTATATAGTCCATAGGGCTTTTTACACCCTTGAACGGTTCGGTTAGGAAAGTTGATAATTACAGTAATCTAGTCAGTCGAGGGCCGTTTACACCCTCATTACTTAACTGATTGGTACTTAATTATTATTAATTTAAATTTTCACGTATTCCTCTGGCCACCATGTTCGGTTTTAGGACACCGACCAAAACTACAAGGCTGTCTCAAAGCCCGGAACCTGGATGCGAGGAAATGGACCTGATTGCAACTAGTGAGGCAGGACTTTCTAGAAGCATAGGAAATATATGCTCTAAGACCTTCGATGTGGCCAAAACCCCAGAAGAAGCAGGCATTAATGACTCCACCAAAGTCCTGACTCCTGAGGCAGCTCCGGTGGGTCCTCCCAAGTCAAAGCTGAAGGCGGTGCTCTCTCAGAAGAGCACTGGTCCCTCAGGACAAAGGAGGCAGCTCACACAGGGGAGCTCAGCGACCAATGACAGGCAACCGGTGGAGACTCTGAGAACCCCACCAGGCGGCGGGGCTCTCAGCGTCTTTACTGAAGTAAAGCCCAAATACGCCAGTCGATCGGCGGAGGCTAAAGCCTGCCTAGTAAGAGCCAAGACTTTACTAGGTGAGTCGCGAAATTTAAAGTCGGACATAAAAGCTGGAGTCACACAGGCCATTGAAAGACTATACCGACTGGTCATTGAAATGGGAGGTGCAAAGGAGCCAACAGAAAGAGCTCAAGAAAGAGAAGAAAGGACTGCCAAGACCACTTCGGATACAACTCCACAGATAGAGCTGATGCAAGAGCTCGTAAAATCCATCAAAGAGCACAAAAAAGCTCTACTGGAGTGCCAACAGCATACAACAGCTCTGTCTGCGGACATAAAAAAGATCCCACGGCCGTTTGAACTGGAGCAAGGACCGTCCTACGCAGAGGTCGCCAAGCTAACCAAGAGCATCGATGACCTTAGAAACGACCTCACCAGCCAAACCATTTCGCGGCCTACCTACGCGGATGCACTACAACTACCTAGACAGGCAAACACAGCGCCCCTACACTCAATCATTATAACATCTGACGACAAAGAGGATACAAGCCAAGAGCTTATCACAAAGATTAGGGACGCAGTGGATGCGAAAAATAGTGGTATTCGCGTAGATAGGCTGCGAAAAGCAAAAGACCAGAAGGTCATTGTTGGCTGCCACAGTAGGGAGGAAATATCGAGGGTCAGCGAAGCGATTAAAACCAACAACCTGCTAGTCAAAGAGGCACAGAACAAGGACCCGCTAATTATGGTGAGGGACGTTCTGGCCGTCCATACGGATGAAGAGGTTGTTGGGGCGCTGCGAAAACAGAATGGTCACATTCTGGCAGACATTGCAGAACGAGATGTGAGAGTTGCGGTGAGGTACAGGCGGAAAGCGAGGAACCCACACACCGCCCATATTGTGCTGCAAGTGTCACCCGAAGTATGGCAGCGCTTCACCACGGCGGGTCGAGTACACATCGATCTTCAAAGACTTCAAGTGGAAGACCAGTCGCCGTTGGTACAGTGTTCGCTGTGCTTGGGGTACGGACACACTAGACGCCTCTGCAAGGATACAGTGGAGAAGTGCAGCTATTGTGGAGGTCCTCACAGAGGGGCGGAGTGTGAGGATCGTCAGGTTGGAAACCCTCCAACTTGCTGCAATTGCAGCCGTGCAAAACTCACTTCAACTAACCACAATGCATTTAATCATGAGTGCCCTATCAGGCGGAAGTGGGACGCCTTAGCCCGCGCTACTACAGCGTATTGCTAACGGCGTGCCTGGAGATCAAACCGCACCTAGTGACGTAATTCCACACGAACCCGCAAAACAATATAAAATATTCCAAGCCAATCTCCAAAGAAAGCACCTAGCAACATCAGAGCTGATGCTAGAAGCTGAAAAACGCCAGATTGCCCTTGCGCTGCTCCAAGAGCCATACGTGGGCAGTTCAAGGTGTATGGGACATTATGGAGGGGTGCGGATTTTCCAGAATGCAAATCAGACAGACGGGCCTGTCAAGGCGGCAATCGCCGTCTTCGATCCAAACCTTGATGTAAGGCAGTTCCCAAAACTCATTACAAATAACATCGCTGTGGCGAGCATCCGGACTTGCACCTGGGAGATCACTGTGGTCTCATACTACTTTGAACCTGATCAGCCCGTGGAGCCATACTTGGAGCAGCTCAAGAGAATACAAAAGGAGCTACAGCCAAAGATGCTGCTAATAGGCGGAGATGCCAACGCAAAAAACACGTGGTGGGGAGGTGAAATAATTAATCTGAGGGGCGAAGAAATGTCTGGAGCTTTAGGTGAGATGGGCCTGCAGGTTTTGAACGAGGGAGACATTCCCACATTTGATACTATCAGAGGTGGCAAACGCTACTCTAGCTACGTAGACATAACGGCTTGCTCGACTTCGATGCTCAACTTGGTAGAGGACTGGAGAGTGGACGAAGCGGTAACCAGCTCCGACCATAACACACTGGCCTTTAATATCAGACTTAGCAAGGCGAAAGGCGTGAGCATTCAAAGGACGACACGCATTTATGGCACCAAAAAAGCTAATTGGACCCAGTTTCGTGAGAAACTGGACCAATTAATAGTGGAACATGCCGTAAATCCTGAAACGGTCAAAAACATTAACAACACAGGGGATTTGGACTCCTTCACGGAGAGGTATACGAACATTGTCAAAATGACCTGTGAAGATACCTTGCCGAAAAAGAAGTCCAAAGAAAAACTTACCTTGCCGTGGATGTCCGAGGAGCTCTACAGGATGAAGAAGGAAGTCCTCACGAAGAAACGTCGTATCCGTTGCGCAGCGCTGGTCCGTAGAGCAAAGGTAGTAGGGGAGTACCTGAAAATAAAAGAAGAATATGAGATTAAAGTAAAGACAGCACAAATAGAAAGTTGGAAAAGCTTTTGCGGAAAACAGGATAAAGAAGGAGTATGGGAAGGCATATACAGGGTAATAGGAAGGACCGCCAAGAGACACGAAGATTTGCCCCTCGAAAAGGACGGAAGGACTGTGGACCTGCGGGATTCAGCAAAGGTACTGACTGAGGCTTTCTACCCGGACGACTCGACAGTTTGTGACTCTATACACCACAAACTCATCAGAGAGGAGGCTGACCGCGGGAATGTTGGGACTCCCGACGAACACCGGGACCCACCATTCACGATGGCCGAGCTCCGGTCCGTGGTGGACAGCTTTAACCCGAAAAAGGCTCCGGGTGCAGATGGCTTCACAGCCGACATCTGCAGTCACGTGATATCCCGCGATCCGGAGTCTTTCCTATCACTGGTTAACAAATGCCTGGAACAAGAGCACTTTCCGACCATCTGGAAGCAGGCAACAGTGGTGGTCTTACGTAAGCCCGGGAAGGACAACTACTGCAACCCCAAGGCTTACAGACCAATCGGCTTGTTGCCAGTGATGGGAAAGATTCTGGAAAAGCTGATCGTCGGTAGACTGAAGTGGCATATTCTTCCTAGGCTTAGTACTCACCAATACGGGTTCATGCCACAAAAAAGCACTGAGGACTCCCTCTATGACCTAGTGAACCACATACGCCAAAAAATAGACGCAAAAAAGATGGTAGTAATGGTTTCGCTGGACATAGAGGGAGCTTTTGACAATGCTTGGTGGCCAATGATCAGAGTCCGTTTGGCTGAGGAAAAGTGCCCTATTAATATACGGAGAATCCTCGACAGCTACCTACGAGACAGAAAGGTCACAGTCCGATACGGGGGGGAAGAGTATACAAAGAACACTACTAAAGGCTGTGTACAAGGTTCAATTGGCGGTCCCATCCTTTGGAACCTTCTTCTGGACCCCCTGCTCAAGGGACTTGAAGATCGAGGCGACTACTGCCAGGCGTTTGCCGACGACGTCGTCCTCGTCTTCAACGGAAACACGGCCCTTGAAGTAGAGACACAGGCCAACGCCGCCCTCTCCTATGTTCGGGATTGGGGCGTCAAAAACAAACTTAATTTCGGTCCTTCAAAGACCAAAGCAATGGTACTCACCAAAAAGCTAAAGTTTGACGTCCCAAGACTGACCATGGGTGGGGTCGACATTGCCATGTCAGAAGAGATTAAAATCCTGGGTCTCTACGTCGACCACAAGTTGACTTTCAATAAACATGTTGCAGAGGTTTGTAAAAAGGCCATTCAAATATATAAACAGCTCTCTAGAGCTGCTCGAATTAGCTGGGGCCTACATCCAGAAGTGATCCGTCTAATATATACCGCAACCGTCGAGCCGGTGATCATGTATGCCTCCAGTGCTTGGGCTTCAGCGACTGAAAAGCTAGGTGTGCAAAAACAGCTGAATAATGTGCAAAGAGGCTTTGCTCAAAAGCTGACGAGAGCATATAGAACCGTCTCTCTGAATTCGGCTCTGGTGCTGTCCGGACTGCTACCCCTCGACATAAGAATAAGAGAAGCAGCTGCACTCTATGAGGCCAAGAGAGGAGTACCCCGGGCAGACCTAGTGGACAGAGAAGTGGAGCGAGTCATTGCATATGCCAAAACTCCTCATCCGGCAGAACATATGTGCCTGGAGTTCATGTGCCTGATGAACCAGGAACAAGTTGATGACCAGAACTGGCAAGAAATAAAAATATTTACGGATGGCAGCAAAATTGACGGCAAGGTAGGCGCAGCACTATCCTTGTGGAATGGCATAGCTGAAATCCAAGCCGTCAAGATAAAACTGTCTCCGTATTGTACGGTTTATCAGGCGGAACTCCTGGCCATATGCGAAGCCACCAGGATAACATTAAACCGTCAGGAAGTAAGTTTTGGCATATACAGTGATTCAAGATCCGCTCTAGAGGCAATTACAAATAATGCCTCCAAGCACCACCTGGCGGTTCAGTCGCGAGCCAACATCAAAGCCGCAAAACTCCAGAACAAGGCGATATCCTTGTTCTGGATCAAAGCACACGCCGGACTGGAAGGTAACGAGCGGGCCGACATCCTAGCTAAAGACGCGGCGCTGAAAACCAAAACAAAGCCCAAATACGATCTATGCCCGGTTTCATTCATCAAGCGACAAATTCGTCTGAACTCGCTTGACGAATGGAACCGGAGATATAGGGCCGGAGGAACCGCGTCCACGACTAAAATATTTTTCCCAGATGCGGTACGTGCTTATAAAGTTATCAGAGAGCTGGAGCTAACGGGAGTTCTGACACAGGTGTTGACGGGGCACGGCGGGTTCTCCGAATACTTAAATAGGTTTAAGTGCAAGGAAAACCCGTCGTGCATCTGCGAGCCAGAAGTGAAAGAAACAATCCAGCACCTGTTATTTGAATGCCCATCCAGCTCTCTGGTAAAGTATAACGCAGAACAAAAATTGGACGTGAACATAACAGTGGAGAATGCAGGCGAAGTTATAGCTGATAAAAGCAAAAGAGAGCTGTTTATAGAATATTGTACAAAAATAGCATTAAATGCAATAAATAGAAATAAAACATAGATATAACGCTATGCAATATATATATAGTGAATTATATATATGTAACAAGCATACAGTAACATACTAATATAAGTAAATAAATGGCAGTTATAATTGGTATACATAAAAACAAAACAGTTAAATAAAACAACAATCTGCAACGAAATCAAATCCGCGCAAATAAAGAACTCTGAGCAACATTTGTCAGGGGAAGACGTATTAAAAAAAAAAAAAAAAAAAAAAAAAAAAAAAAAAAACCTAACCTAACCTAACCTAACCTAACCTAACCTAACCTAACCTAACCTAACCTAACCTAACCTAACCTAACCTAACCTAACCTAACCTAACCTAACCTAACCTAACCTAACCTAACCTAACCTAACCTAACCTAACCTAACCTAACCTAACCTAACCTAACCTAACCTAACCTAACCTAACCTAACCTAACCTAACCTAACCTAACCTAACCTAACCTAACCTAACCTAACCTAACCTAACCTAACCTAACCTAACCTAACCTAACCTAACCTAACCTAACCTAACCTAACCTAACCTAACCTAACCTAACCTAACCTAACCTAACCTAACCTAACCTAACCTAACCTAACCTAACCTAACCTAACCTAACCTAACCTAACCTAACCTAACCTAACCTAACCTAACCTAACCTAACCTAACCTAACCTAACCTAACCTAACCTAACCTAACCTAACCTAACCTAACCTAACCTAACCTAACCTAACCTAACCTAACCTAACCTAACCTAACCTAACCTAACCTAACCTAACCTAACCTAACCTAACCTAACCTAACCTAACCTAACCTAACCTAACCTAACCTAACCTAACCTAACCTAACCTAACCTAACCTAACCTAACCTAACCTAACCTAACCTAACCTAACCTAACCTAACCTAACCTAACCTAACCTAACCTAACCTAACCTAACCTAACCTAACCTAACCTAACCTAACCTAACCTAACCTAACCTAACCTAACCTAACCTAACCTAACCTAACCTAACCTAACCTAACCTAACCTAACCTAACCTAACCTAACCTAACCTAACCTAACCTAACCTAACCTAACCTAACCTAACCTAACCTAACCTAACCTAACCTAACCTAACCTAACCTAACCTAACCTAACCTAACCTAACCTAACCTAACCTAACCTAACCTAACCTAACCTAACCTAACCTAACCTAACCTAACCTAACCTAACCTAACCTAACCTAACCTAACCTAACCTAACCTAACCTAACCTAACCTAACCTAACCTAACCTAACCTAACCTAACCTAACCTAACCTAACCTAACCTAACCTAACCTAACCTAACCTAACCTAACCTAACCTAACCTAACCTAACCTAACCTAACCTAACCTAACCTAACCTAACCTAACCTAACCTAACCTAACCTAACCTAACCTAACCTAACCTAACCTAACCTAACCTAACCTAACCTAACCTAACCTAACCTAACCTAACCTAACCTAACCTAACCTAACCTAACCTAACCTAACCTAACCTAACCTAACCTAACCTAACCTAACCTAACCTAACCTAACCTAACCTAACCTAACCTAACCTAACCTAACCTAACCTAACCTAACCTAACCTAACCTAACCTAACCTAACCTAACCTAACCTAACCTAACCTAACCTAACCTAACCTAACCTAACCTAACCTAACCTAACCTAACCTAACCTAACCTAACCTAACCTAACCTAACCTAACCTAACCTAACCTAACCTAACCTAACCTAACCTAACCTAACCTAACCTAACCTAACCTAACCTAACCTAACCTAACCTAACCTAACCTAACCTAACCTAACCTAACCTAACCTAACCTAACCTAACCTAACCTAACCTAACCTAACCTAACCTAACCTAACCTAACCTAACCTAACCTAACCTAACCTAACCTAACCTAACCTAACCTAACCTAACCTAACCTAACCTAACCTAACCTAACCTAACCTAACCTAACCTAACCTAACCTAACCTAACCTAACCTAACCTAACCTAACCTAACCTAACCTAACCTAACCTAACCTAACCTAACCTAACCTAACCTAACCTAACCTAACCTAACCTAACCTAACCTAACCTAACCTAACCTAACCTAACCTAACCTAACCTAACCTAACCTAACCTAACCTAACCTAACCTAACCTAACCTAACCTAACCTAACCTAACCTAACCTAACCTAACCTAACCTAACCTAACCTAACCTAACCTAACCTAACCTAACCTAACCTAACCTAACCTAACCTAACCTAACCTAACCTAACCTAACCTAACCTAACCTAACCTAACCTAACCTAACCTAACCTAACCTAACCTAACCTAACCTAACCTAACCTAACCTAACCTAACCTAACCTAACCTAACCTAACCTAACCTAACCTAACCTAACCTAACCTAACCTAACCTAACCTAACCTAACCTAACCTAACCTAACCTAACCTAACCTAACCTAACCTAACCTAACCTAACCTAACCTAACCTAACCTAACCTAACCTAACCTAACCTAACCTAACCTAACCTAACCTAACCTAACCTAACCTAACCTAACCTAACCTAACCTAACCTAACCTAACCTAACCTAACCTAACCTAACCTAACCTAACCTAACCTAACCTAACCTAACCTAACCTAACCTAACCTAACCTAACCTAACCTAACCTAACCTAACCTAACCTAACCTAACCTAACCTAACCTAACCTAACCTAACCTAACCTAACCTAACCTAACCTAACCTAACCTAACCTAACCTAACCTAACCTAACCTAACCTAACCTAACCTAACCTAACCTAACCTAACCTAACCTAACCTAACCTAACCTAACCTAACCTAACCTAACCTAACCTAACCTAACCTAACCTAACCTAACCTAACCTAACCTAACCTAACCTAACCTAACCTAACCTAACCTAACCTAACCTAACCTAACCTAACCTAACCTAACCTAACCTAACCTAACCTAACCTAACCTAACCTAACCTAACCTAACCTAACCTAACCTAACCTAACCTAACCTAACCTAACCTAACCTAACCTAACCTAACCTAACCTAACCTAACCTAACCTAACCTAACCTAACCTAACCTAACCTAACCTAACCTAACCTAACCTAACCTAACCTAACCTAACCTAACCTAACCTAACCTAACCTAACCTAACCTAACCTAACCTAACCTAACCTAACCTAACCTAACCTAACCTAACCTAACCTAACCTAACCTAACCTAACCTAACCTAACCTAACCTAACCTAACCTAACCTAACCTAACCTAACCTAACCTAACCTAACCTAACCTAACCTAACCTAACCTAACCTAACCTAACCTAACCTAACCTAACCTAACCTAACCTAACCTAACCTAACCTAACCTAACCTAACCTAACCTAACCTAACCTAACCTAACCTAACCTAACCTAACCTAACCTAACCTAACCTAACCTAACCTAACCTAACCTAACCTAACCTAACCTAACCTAACCTAACCTAACCTAACCTAACCTAACCTAACCTAACCTAACCTAACCTAACCTAACCTAACCTAACCTAACCTAACCTAACCTAACCTAACCTAACCTAACCTAACCTAACCTAACCTAACCTAACCTAACCTAACCTAACCTAACCTAACCTAACCTAACCTAACCTAACCTAACCTAACCTAACCTAACCTAACCTAACCTAACCTAACCTAACCTAACCTAACCTAACCTAACCTAACCTAACCTAACCTAACCTAACCTAACCTAACCTAACCTAACCTAACCTAACCTAACCTAACCTAACCTAACCTAACCTAACCTAACCTAACCTAACCTAACCTAACCTAACCTAACCTAACCTAACCTAACCTAACCTAACCTAACCTAACCTAACCTAACCTAACCTAACCTAACCTAACCTAACCTAACCTAACCTAACCTAACCTAACCTAACCTAACCTAACCTAACCTAACCTAACCTAACCTAACCTAACCTAACCTAACCTAACCTAACCTAACCTAACCTAACCTAACCTAACCTAACCTAACCTAACCTAACCTAACCTAACCTAACCTAACCTAACCTAACCTAACCTAACCTAACCTAACCTAACCTAACCTAACCTAACCTAACCTAACCTAACCTAACCTAACCTAACCTAACCTAACCTAACCTAACCTAACCTAACCTAACCTAACCTAACCTAACCTAACCTAACCTAACCTAACCTAACCTAACCTAACCTAACCTAACCTAACCTAACCTAACCTAACCTAACCTAACCTAACCTAACCTAACCTAACCTAACCTAACCTAACCTAACCTAACCTAACCTAACCTAACCTAACCTAACCTAACCTAACCTAACCTAACCTAACCTAACCTAACCTAACCTAACCTAACCTAACCTAACCTAACCTAACCTAACCTAACCTAACCTAACCTAACCTAACCTAACCTAACCTAACCTAACCTAACCTAACCTAACCTAACCTAACCTAACCTAACCTAACCTAACCTAACCTAACCTAACCTAACCTAACCTAACCTAACCTAACCTAACCTAACCTAACCTAACCTAACCTAACCTAACCTAACCTAACCTAACCTAACCTAACCTAACCTAACCTAACCTAACCTAACCTAACCTAACCTAACCTAACCTAACCTAACCTAACCTAACCTAACCTAACCTAACCTAACCTAACCTAACCTAACCTAACCTAACCTAACCTAACCTAACCTAACCTAACCTAACCTAACCTAACCTAACCTAACCTAACCTAACCTAACCTAACCTAACCTAACCTAACCTAACCTAACCTAACCTAACCTAACCTAACCTAACCTAACCTAACCTAACCTAACCTAACCTAACCTAACCTAACCTAACCTAACCTAACCTAACCTAACCTAACCTAACCTAACCTAACCTAACCTAACCTAACCTAACCTAACCTAACCTAACCTAACCTAACCTAACCTAACCTAACCTAACCTAACCTAACCTAACCTAACCTAACCTAACCTAACCTAACCTAACCTAACCTAACCTAACCTAACCTAACCTAACCTAACCTAACCTAACCTAACCTAACCTAACCTAACCTAACCTAACCTAACCTAACCTAACCTAACCTAACCTAACCTAACCTAACCTAACCTAACCTAACCTAACCTAACCTAACCTAACCTAACCTAACCTAACCTAACCTAACCTAACCTAACCTAACCTAACCTAACCTAACCTAACCTAACCTAACCTAACCTAACCTAACCTAACCTAACCTAACCTAACCTAACCTAACCTAACCTAACCTAACCTAACCTAACCTAACCTAACCTAACCTAACCTAACCTAACCTAACCTAACCTAACCTAACCTAACCTAACCTAACCTAACCTAACCTAACCTAACCTAACCTAACCTAACCTAACCTAACCTAACCTAACCTAACCTAACCTAACCTAACCTAACCTAACCTAACCTAACCTAACCTAACCTAACCTAACCTAACCTAACCTAACCTAACCTAACCTAACCTAACCTAACCTAACCTAACCTAACCTAACCTAACCTAACCTAACCTAACCTAACCTAACCTAACCTAACCTAACCTAACCTAACCTAACCTAACCTAACCTAACCTAACCTAACCTAACCTAACCTAACCTAACCTAACCTAACCTAACCTAACCTAACCTAACCTAACCTAACCTAACCTAACCTAACCTAACCTAACCTAACCTAACCTAACCTAACCTAACCTAACCTAACCTAACCTAACCTAACCTAACCTAACCTAACCTAACCTAACCTAACCTAACCTAACCTAACCTAACCTAACCTAACCTAACCTAACCTAACCTAACCTAACCTAACCTAACCTAACCTAACCTAACCTAACCTAACCTAACCTAACCTAACCTAACCTAACCTAACCTAACCTAACCTAACCTAACCTAACCTAACCTAACCTAACCTAACCTAACCTAACCTAACCTAACCTAACCTAACCTAACCTAACCTAACCTAACCTAACCTAACCTAACCTAACCTAACCTAACCTAACCTAACCAACAGTCTCACCCTGGACGCCGTAGCGTGCGGACGCGTCCAAGTCTCGGGAGCGCCTTAGTCGGGGCCGGAGCCGGAGCCGGAGCCGGAGCCGGGGCCAGTTGTCGGAGCCGGAGCCGCGGCTCCCATAGAGAGCCGCCGTCGAAGCCGGAGCCGGAGCCGCGGCTCTCATAGAGAGCCGCCATCGAAGCCGGAGCCGGAGCCGCGGCTCTCATAGAGAGCCGCCGTCGAAGCCGGAGCCGGAGCCGCGGCTCTCATAGAGAGCCGCCGTCGAAGCCGGAGCCGGAAGCCGGAGCCGCGGCTCTCATAGAGAGCCGCTGCCGGGGCCGGGGCCGGAGCCGGAGCCGGAGCCGGAGCCGCGGCGCCGGGGCCGCGGCGCCGGAGCCGCGGCTCTCATAGAGAGCCGGCGCCGGAGCGAGGTTGGACGACCGGCGCCGCCGGTGTCGCCCGCCTCACTGAGTCTGCGAGGGGTGCGGTGTGGTGCGGTGCGGTGCAGTGTTAAGTGTCAGTGTCAGTGTCGGTGTTGGTTGGTGCGGCGGTGTGCAGGGGCGGCGTCAGCGGTATACCAGGTGAGTCAGGGTACCCCCCCCCCCCCTTTCCCCCCCCCCCTCCCCCCCCCTCCCCCCCCCCCCTCCCCCCCTCCCCCCCCCTCCCCCCCCTCCCCCCCCCCCTCCCCCCCTCCCCCCCCCTCCCCCCCCCTCCCCCCCCCTCCCCCCCCCTCCCCCCCCCTCCCCCCTCCCCCCCCCTCCCCCCTCCCCCCCCCCTCCCCCCCCTTCCCCCCTCCCCCCCCCTCCCCCCTCCCCCCCCCCCCCCCCCTCCCCCCCCTTCCCCACCCCCCTCCCCCCCTCACCTCTCACCCTTGACCACCTCTCACCCTTGACCACCTCTCACCCTTGACCGCCTCTCACCCTTGACCGCTCGCCCTACTCCTGGTACCCTGCACTCGGTCGATCAGTCTACTCGCGGAAGCCGCCGGGGGCGCACGTCGGTAAGCTCCCGGTCGGGGCCGGAGCCGCGGCGCCGGAGCCGCGGCGCCGGAGCCGCGGCTCTCATAGAGAGCCGGCGCCGGGTCGGAGCCGCGGCTCCCATAGTGGGAAGCCGCTGGCCGAAGTCGGAGTCGGCGCCGAGGTTGGAGTCGGAGCCGCCGTCGAGGCCGGAGCCGGAGCCGCGGCTCTCATAGAGAGCCGCCATCGAAGCCGGAGCCGGAGCCGCGGCTCTCATAGAGAGCCGCCGCCAAAGCCGGAGCCGGAAGCCGGAGCCGCGGCTCTCATACAGAGCCGCTGTCGGGGCCGGGGCCGGAGCCGGAGCCGGAGCCGCGGCGCCGGAGCCGCGGCTCTCATAGAGAGCCGGCGCCGGAGCGAGGTTGGACGACCGGCGCCGCCGGTGTCGCCCGCCTCACTGAGTCTGCGAGGGGTGCGGTGTGGTGCGGTGCGGTGCAGTGTTCAGTGTTGGCTGCTCAGTGCCTTATCAACAATCTGTGTTGGTAATTTAGTGATCAGTGCAGTGCCTGGATTTTGTGATTTAGTGATCAGTGCAGTGCCTGGATTTTACTCTGGACCTGTTCAGGATTTTCTGAGTATCTATTTGGTGAGTCTAGACTATAAGTTTCTATTTTATTTTATTTAGGGTTCATTGAGTTTCGCCAGGACACTGCTGTCCCTAATCAGCGGGTCAACTCTAGGAGGCCAGGGATAGGCACTGCCCTGCACATCCAGTGTTAGTAATAAGTTTTCAGTGTTTGTCTTAGTTAAGTTCTTTCATTTAGCTTCATGTTCTAAAGTAAGGGTATCTGTATCTGTGTTTACGTGTTTTGGTGGCCCCAACCTCCCCTTCCATACCCCCTTCCCTTACTTCCCTCCACCTACCACCCCTCCTTCCCCCACCTCCCTCCCACCCACCCTTCCTTCACCCTCACCCCCCTCCCACCTACCCTTCCCTCACCCTCACCCCCCTCCCACCCACCTTTCCCTCACCCTCCCTCCACCCCTCCCCCCATTCCACTCCATCCTCACCTCACCACCTACTCACCCCTCGCCCCGCTCCCCGCCCCTCACCCCCCTCACCCCCCCCCTCACCCCTCACCCCGCCGCCGAGGTGGGAGCCGGAGCCGGAGCCGGGGCCGGAGCCGGAGCCGGGGCCGGAGCCGGAGCCGGGGCCGGAGCCGGAGCCGGGGCCGGGGCCGGAGCCGGAGCCGGAGCCGGAGCCGGAGCCGGAGCCGGGGCCGGAGCCGGAGCCGGAGCCGGAGCCGGAGCCGGAGCCGGAGCCGCGGCCGGAGCCGGGGCCGGGGCCGGAGCCGGAGCTAGGGCCTGAGCCAGGGCAGGGCCACCAATAGGTTTTCAGTGTTTTTATTGGTTTGTTTCAGTGGTTCTGTTTATTAGGCTGTATTTTGTGTAATTGACGCTAACTTTGTTTTCACGGGTATCTTGTTTTTAGGATTGATTCTTTGTATAAAAATTTTTCTTTTGTAACATCGTATAAATTTCTTGGTTAACATATAAACATGCCTGGGCCTAAGGAAGCCTCCACCTCTGGCCTCCCCTTGGCCAGAAGGCCTGCCAGGCAGATCAGAGTTCCGAGCCCCCCCCCCCATGCCCATCGACCTCCCGGCGGGTGCAAATGACATTACTGATTTAGAATCTTTTGTTAAAGTCACTCTCATGCTCTTGGAGACAACCACCACGGCTGTCAATGCAGGAAAAAGCCTTACCAAGTCTAATAAAGCCTTAATTAATGCGGCCTCTGACGAAGCCAAGAAGGGGGTCTTGAAGATCCAAACTCTTTTGTCTAATGCACCTACTGCAGCACCCGTCTTAGGACCCAACTCCCCCCCTGAAACTCCAGAAACCACCAAGCTCCTCAAAGAGATTTCCGCTTGTCTGAGCGATGCCAAAGCTCTCCGCGGTGAACTCGCCGAAGCTGCTACCAAAGCTTCAACCATCTCCCATGCCCTCCAAAGTAATCAAGTCTCTTCTCAGACCAAGGGCACCTACGCTGCCGTGGCCGGAGCTAACAAAGGCAAAACACACGACCCCCCCACGCCTCCCAATCCAACTTCGGTCATAATTGTCTCCGCTAAGAATGCTGATACCTCTAAACGCAACGAAATACTTAGCAAGTTCAAGAAAGCCGTCTCCTTTAAGGATACTAATTTCGCCCCAGCCGAAATCAGAACTATTCCCGGAAATAAGCTTAAGGTGGTTCTGGACAACGAGGAACAAAGAGCAATCACTATGGAGAAAATCAAGAGGGCAGCCAACGACATCAGCGCTGAAGCAATCAAGAAGCTCAAGCCAATGGTTATCCTCAAGGGAATCCATTTGGATACCTCACACGAGGAACTGGTGGACATTATCTACAACCAAAATGAAGCTGTCAGAAAGGCTGGAGCGAAGGAAGAATTGGTCTTTAAATTTAAGAAGTCCAACAGGAACAATAAGCTATACAACGCGGTCTTTATCACCACCCCCTCTCTCTTTAAAGCCATAATAGCCTGCCAGAAACTCAACATAGACTATCAACGCACGCACGTCGAAGAATACTCACCTCTTCTTCAATGTTACAAATGCATGCAATTTGGGCACACACGGGCTCGATGCACATCGGACTGCACCATCTGCACCCACTGCGCCTCTACGGAGCACATCTACAAAGACTGCCCTGTCAAATCCAGAGAGGACAAAGCCCGCTGCTACAACTGCTCAAGAAAGAAGAACAATACGTCCGAATCTTCAAGCTCTCATAGTGCAACCTCCTTCTTCTGCCCCCTTGTTCAGGAATTGGCCGATAGACTAAGAACAAGAATCGACTATGGATAGTACAACTAGACAATGTAACCACCATAAGTCTACACACCGGGAACTTAGCTGTCTTCAAATTAACCTTGGACGGAGCAGAAACGCCCTTCAGGAACTTAGTGTTTATCTGCACAAGACCAAAACTGACCTAGTGTTCATCACGGAACCGTACACTGGCTCTGATCACACAATGAAAGGCATGACTGGGTACTCTACCTACCAGTTTCCTTCTTCTTCAACACACACCAAGGCCCTGATCCTTGTCCGCGATAACGCAGTAAGCACGCTGGGAATCAGCGAACACTCAACTAGCAACATGTGCATTGTAAAGATCAACAGCAAGAATCAGGAAAGGCTATTCCTCATCTCTATATACATAGAACCGCGCACGGATGAAGATAATACTCTAGGCAAGCTTGAAACTTTTCTTCATACGACGGCAGGCTCCAAGCATCTCATATGTGGTGACTTCAACGGATGGCATAGCTTATGGGGGTCAAGCAGAAACAACCAAAGAGGAAACGACGTGGCCGAGCTGATTACCCTCAATAATCTTGTCGTTTGCAACACAGGATCAAACCCGACATTCACCACCACAACTCACAACCAGCTCAAGTCTTCCATCATCGATCTCACCCTCACCAACAACTGCAGGACGTCGTTCATCTCCCGCTGGATGGTTGATGAAACCATCTGTACCTCATCTGACCACCATGCCATCAGATTTACCACTTCTTCTGGCAACATCCCTTTCTCCAAAAATATCAAACTGTCCACCTATAGGTACGATACCTCACAGGTCAAGTGGGACCTCGTCAAGGAAGACCTCAAGGCTGAATTCTCCACAAGATTCGATGTTCATCTGGGAGTACAAGATCACCAAGAGCAAGATCTAGATCAATACATAAAAAAGCTCAACACTGCTTTACAAAACACCTGTGATATCATCCTGCCTCGATCGTCCGGATCATACCAGAGAATTCCGTGGTGGAGTGAAGAGCTGGAAGACCTCAAGAAACAAGTCATAGCTACTCATCACAAACTGGCCAAGTTGGTCAAACGTGGATCCCCTTTAGAAGATACTATAAGCGAAAAGAACTCCATCAAGAAGAAGTACTCGGAGGCCATCCGCGCCGCTTCCACAGACAACTTTAAAGAATTTTGCAATAAACAGAAAAAAGAAGATGTCTTCTCTGTAACCAATAGGATAATAAAAACGAAACCACTCAAGCAGCCTCCCTCGACCCTAAGATTGGACAACGGTACATATACAAGCAATTCGACTGAAACGGCTAAGGCATTACTTAACAAATTCTACCCGGATGACACCTCTGATCGCACTGACCAACATAGACTCCTCCGTGACACTATGGACCATCCTCCAAATTCCGAACCTGAACCACCCTTCACCACCTTGGAAATTATCTCATGCTTGAATTCAATGAACCACAAGCGAGCCCCCGGGCCTGACCACTTCACCGCTGACATCTGTTTACAATTTACGAAACTATTTCCCGAGTTAATCACTAATCTAATCAATAGATGCTTTGAACTGAACTACTTTCCTAAGGCCTGGAAAGTGGCTTACGCCAAAATCATTCCCAAGCCAAACAAAACTGACTACGCAAACACCTCTTCCTTCAGACCCATTGGGCTAATAAACGTATTCGGTAAACTGTATGAGAAGCTCCTTATGAGTAGATTAATTTACCATTTGGAATGCACCAACTCTTCTCCCTGCACGCAATTTGGCTTCAAGCAACAGAAGTCAACCGTGGATGCGATAAGTAACGCCCTTCAGATCATAGCGAAGGCCATTCGCAACAAGGAACAGGTAATCGCTGTCTCCCTGGATATTCAATCCGCTTTTGACAACGCTTGGTGGCCCTCTGTTTTCCAAAGGTTAAGGGATATTAGATGCCCTGTCAATGTTTTCAGGACCCTCTCTAGCTACGTCAGGGACCGGGCGGTGCATATGCACTTCGCGGACTGTACAGTTAGTAAGAGTATGACGAAGGGGTGCATCCAGGGTTCCGTATGCGGACCAGTGCTGTGGAATCTCATCCTGGATGAACTCCTTCTCACCCAAGTTCCCGATGGCTGTTGCCTCCAGGCTTATGCCGATGACGTCCTTCTGATCGTCCACTCAAAAAGTTTGACAGATCTAGAACAGAAAACCAACAAACTCCTCTCGGAGGTCGCTGCCTGGGGGGGTACAGTTAAACTCAACTTTGGCCCAGATAAGACTCAGGCCATAGGGTTTACTAATAAGTCCCTGAAATGCAAATTGTTATGGGAAAACACCCATATTCCATTTGTCAGACACATCAAATACTTAGGAGTCATCATAGACTGTAAGCTTAGATTCGTTAAACATGTAGAATACACAATTGACAAATCAATGAAACTGTTTAATAAACTAGTCACCTTTGTCAGACCGTCCTGGGGCATTCACCCTGAAAACATCAGAATCATTTACCAAAGCGTGATCGAGCCTATAATTGGGTACGCGGCCAGTGTCTGGGTTGGCGCTCTGAAGTATAAGTATGTCGAGAAAAGACTTCTCTCCCTGCAACGGCTCTTTGCTCTGAGAATAGTGCGAGGGTTCCGAACTGTCAGCACGGCTGCGGCCATCTCCATTGCCCAGCTCACCCCGCTTCCGGCCAAAATTAGGGAATTGGCGGACGTTGAAACCACCAGGATCAATGGCCTCTCAAGATTCCTCCCCGAGGACGTCCCTATGGAGAGGCTTAGTCCCCCGTCCGCTAAACTACATCCGTCTCTTCGCTCCGGTATAGCATTCGAGGAGGCTTCCACCAGCGAAGAGGTGTCTGCCCACTGCCCCTCTGGCGCCACTCTGATCTTCACAGACGGAAGCAAGCATGACGGACAGGTGGGAGCGGCTTTCGTCGCCATTAACCAAGACGGCGGTAAAACCATCAAGAAATTCAAACTACACAGCTGCTGCTCGGTCTTTCAGGCCGAGCTTCTGGCCATCGGGCGAGCCTGCGACTGGGCCATCGCCAATCATCTACAAACCGTCTACATTCTATCTGACTCCAGGTCTGGTCTTATGGAGCTGGGCAATGGTGACAGCAGCGGCAGCCTGGCGGTTGGTATCCTCCACAGCCTTCACAGAGCCAAGCAGGCCGGCCTTACCATAGGTTTTGTCTGGGTCAAAGCCCACTTTGACATCGAGGGCAATGAAATGGCTGACATCGCCGCCAAACACGCAGCCACGCTTCATAAGCAACCAGATTACAGTTTCACTCCCATCAGTTATATAAAATACCGGAATAGGCTCATCTCGGCTAAGGCTAGGGAGGATCTTTACTCCCGGTCAAATCATCTGGCTTCCATCTTGCCCACTTACCAAGACCTAACCGAGTATTTCAAATCATCAAAAATCTCGTTTTTCTCCACCCAATTTCTCACCAACCATGGCTTTCATAAAGCATACTTATACAGATTCAAGATAACCGACGACAACCTCTGCCCTTGCGACGACGCATCAATCCAGACACTGGAGCATCTTATCCAAACATGCCCCAGGTTCGGTGCGCCCCGTCTCGACTACGAGCTGGCCGCAGGAGTTCCTAACCCATTTGAGCTTAAATCACTTCTAAAAAGCTCTGGGCTCGTAACTCTATTTAATGAATACATCGAGTCTATCCTGTGCAAACTTAAAAAATTCAATAATGATTCCACCGTAATCTAAATATCTTTGTGCAATAATATTAGCTAACTCGTAATTTATTAGTTTTAATTTTTAGTGGTATTAATTAGCGTTAAATTTGTATATTTCGTTATAATTCAACTTTGTAAGAGCATGCTGAGGCCGGGAAGCGCACCAGGAGGCAACTTCTATTCCACCTTCTTGCCTCCCCATCGGCTTGCCGGCTTCCAGCATGCTCAATCGCTTATTAAGATTAATATCGGGATTTTATATATTTATATATTTCATTACTAAATTTGTATATTTAAATTTTATTAAGTTCATTATTAAATTTGTTAAATTCATTGTAAATAATTTTAATTAATTAAATTAGCGTTAAATTTGTATATTTTGTTATAACATCACTTTGTAAGAGCATGCTGAGGCCGGGAAGCGTACCAGGAGGCAACTTCTATTCCACCTTCTTGCCTCCCCATTGGCTTGCCGGCTTTCAGCATGCTCAATCGCTTATCTTTACCTACCTCATACCTGGCGCCACTGCTGGGGTGGGAGCCGGAGCCGGAGCCGGGGCCGGGGCCGGGGCCGGAGCCGGGGCCGGGGCCGGGGCCGGGGCTGGGGCCGGAGCCGGAGCCGGGGCCGGAGCCGGGGCCGGGGCCGGAGCCGGGGCCGAGGTCGGGGCCGGAGCCGGGGCCGGGGCCGGAGCCGGGGCCGGAGCCGGGGCCGGAGCCGGAGCCGGAGCCAGGGCCGGGGCCGGAGCCGGGGCCGGAGCCGGAGCCGAAGCTGTGGTCGGAGACCGGAGCCGGAGCCACAGTTATGATAATTCCACCTTAATTTTCTGTACAATAGTGTTATTTGATTATTATTGTTATTGGCGTCTAATTCATAATATATTATATTGAAATTTTAACTCTGTAAGAGCGTGCTGAAGCTGGGGAGCGCACCAGGAGGCAACTTATATTCCACCTTCTTGCCTCCACATCGGCTCGCTGGCTTCCAGCATGCTCAATCGCTTATTAAGATTAATATCGGGATTTTATATATAATATATTTCATTACTAAATTTGTATATTTAAGTTTTATTAAATTCATTATTAAATTTGTTAAATTTTGTAAATAATTTTTATTAATTAAATAAGCGTTAAATTTGTATATTTCGTTATAACATCACTTTGTAAGAGCATGCTGAGGCCGGGAAGTGCACCAGGAGGCAACTTCTATTCCACCTTCTTGCCTCCCCATCGGCTCGCTGGCTTTCAGCATGCTCAATTGTTTATTTTACACATCCAACTCTAGAGAACCCTCCATCTCCGCCTCCGACCTCCGCCTCCACCTCCTCCATCATATGCATATAATAAATACATAAAATTTTATCATTTATTTATTATTTTATAAATATGTATTAGTTTATAAATAGCACTTAACTATGTAGTCTAATTATATTAGTATGTATATATTAGTTATCACACTACACTTCATGCGCCACTGCACACGCACTACACACCACACAAAACACACAAATACACACCACAACAAGGCGGAGTATACCGATAGCACCGCCTTGTTGTAAACAGATTACACGCCCCTGGGGTTTAGTGGGTATTCAGGACGCTTCACGTCCTGCGAGTCCCACATACCCACCCCGCAGCGTCTCGGGTTCCCTGGAGGGGAAGTCACTCATCCTGACTTCGCCTCGGGAGGCCTGGGGGCGGTGCGTGTTGGGATGCGTAAATGCATTCCCCAGTGGCTTAAAAAAAAAAAAAAAAAAAAAAAACCTAACCTAACCTAACCTAACCTAACCTAACCTAACCTAACCTAACCTAACCTAACCTAACCTAACCTAACCTAACCTAACCTAACCTAACCTAACCTAACCTAACCTAACCTAACCTAACCTAACCTAACCTAACCTAACCTAACCTAACCTAACCTAACCTAACCTAACCTAACCTAACCTAACCTAACCTAACCTAACCTAACCTAACCTAACCTAACCTAACCTAACCTAACCTAACCTAACCTAACCTAACCTAACCTAACCTAACCTAACCTAACCTAACCTAACCTAACCTAACCTAACCTAACCTAACCTAACCTAACCTAACCTTACGATGGTTGAGCTCCGGTCCGTGGTGGAAAGCTTTAATCCGAAAAAAGCCCCGGGTGCAGATGCCCTCACGGCCGACATCTGCAAACAGGCAATATCCCAAGATCCGGAGTTTTTCCTGTCACTGGTCAACAAATGTTTGCAGCTGGAGCATTTCCCGACCATCTGGAAGCAAGCAACAGTTGTGGTCTTACGTAAGCCTGGCAAGGACAATTATAGCGACCCAAAAGCTTACAGACCAATAGGTTTGTTACCAGTGATGGGAAAAATTCTAGAAAAACTTATCGTAGGTAGACTTAAATGGCACATTCTCCCAAGGCTTAGTACTCGCCAATACGGATTTATGCCCCAAAAAAGCACCGAGGACTCCCTCTATGATCTGGTGAAACACGTGCGACAAAAAGTGAACGCAAAAAAGCTGGTTGTAATGGTATCGCTAGACATAGAGGGAGCCTTTGACAACGCTTGGTGGCCAGCAATCAGAGTCCGTTTGGCTGAGGAAAAGTGTCCTATTAATATACGGAGAATTGTCGACAGCTACCTACGAGACAGGAAAGTCACAGTCCGATACGGTGGGGAAGAACACACAAAGATCACGTCAAAAGGGTGTGTGCAAGGATCGATTGGCGGTCCTATTCTATGGAACCTGCTCCTGGATTCCCTGCTCAAGGGCCTGGAAAGCAGGGGTGACTACTGCCAGGCCTTTGCGGATGACGTCGTCCTCGTGTTTGATGGAGATGAAGCGCCCCACATTGAGAGACAGGCCAATGATGCTCTCGCCTATGTCCGGGATTGGGGCGTCAAAACTAAGCTCAATTTTGGTCCATCTAAAACAAAAGCCATGGTCATAACTAAAAAGCTGAAATATGACGTCCCGAGACTGAGCATGGGTGGGGTCAGCATCGGCATGTCCGAGGAAATAAAAATCCTGGGGCTCTACATAGACCATAAATTAACGTTTAATAAGCACGTAACGGAGGTGTGCAAAAAGGGTATAAACGTGTATAAACAGCTTTCTAGAGCAGCCAGGATTAGTTGGGGCCTCCATCCAGATGTCATCCGCACAATATATACTGCGGTAGTGGAACCTATAATAATGTATGCCTCCGCCGCTTGGGCGTCGGCGGCAGAAAAATTGGGGGTTCAAAAACAATTGAACAACGTGCAACGGGGCTTCGCTCAAAAACTCACTCGAGCATACAGGACCGTCTCCTTAAACTCTGCCTTGGTGCTGTCCGGATTGCTCCCTCTCGACCTCCGTATAAGAGAAGCAGCTGCACTCTATGAGGCCAGGAGGGGGGTGCCCCGGGCAGACCTGGGTGATAGAGAAGTGGAGCGTGTCGTTGCATATGCCAGAAATCCCCATCCGGCGGAACATATGAGCTTGGAGTTCATGAGTCTGGTAAACCAAGAGCAAGTCGATAGCCAGAATGTGCAAGCTATTCGTATATATACGGATGGCAGCAAAATTGACGGCAAGGTCGGAGCAGCGCTATCCGTGTGGAACACCGAAACCGAAATAAAAGCCGTCAAATTAAAGCTGTCACCTTTTTGCACGGTTTACCAGGCGGAACTGCTCGCCATATGCGAAGCCACGAGGATGATGTTAGACCGAAAAGAAAAAAGTTTTGGCATATACAGCGACTCCAGATCTGCTCTGGAAACGGTCGTAAACAACGCCTCGATGCACCACCTAGCCGTTAGGTCGCGGGCAAATATCGCCACTGGCAAACTCCAGAACAAGATGATATCCTTGTTCTGGATCAAAGCACATGCCGGACTGGACGGCAATGAGCGAGCCGATGCTCTGGCAAAGGAGGCAGCATTAAAAACGAAAGTAAAACCAAACTATGATCTATGCCCGGTCTCGTTCGTCAAGCGACAAATCCGTATGGAGTCGCTTGACGAATGGAACCGGCGATATCAAACTGGGACTACCGCAGCGACAACCAAACTCTTCTTTCCAAACGCCGTCAACGCATATAAAACAATAAGAAACACAGAGTTGACGGGAGTGCTGACGCAAGTACTGACAGGGCACGGTGGATTCGCAGAATATCTAAACAGGTTTAAGTGTAAGGAGAGTCCATCGTGTATCTGCGACCCCAATGTAACAGAAAGCATCACGCACTTATTGTTTGATTGCCCCACAAACTCCAAATTAAAGTACGACGCGGAGCACAAACTGGACGAAGAAATCTGCGCAGGAAATGTAGCATACCTTATAAGTGATAAAAATAAAAGGGAAGAATTTATGAAATACTGCATACAAGTAGCAAAAAGGAGTATAGAAAGAAATAAATAGAGAAATGAACGCAATTAACATGCAATAGATTGGAAAAATATAAACTTAATAAATAGAAAGCAAAAAATACTTAAGAATCAAAACATAATAATATGCTAAAATAAGACTCTGAGGATTTTTTTGTCAGGGGAAATTGTCAAAAAAAAAAAAAAAAAAAAAAAAAAAAAAAAAAAAAAACCTAACCTAACCTAACCTAACCTAACCTAACCTAACCTAACCTAACCTAACCTAACCTAACCTAACCTAACCTAACCTAACCTAACCTAACCTAACCTAACCTAACCTAACCTAACCTAACCTAACCTAACCTAACCTAACCTAACCTAACCTAACCTAACCTAACCTAACCTAACCTAACCTAACCTAACCTAACCTAACCTAACCTAACCTAACCTAACCTAACCTAACCTAACCTAACCTAACCTAACCTAACCTAACCTAACCTAACCTAACCTAACCTAACCTAACCTAACCTAACCTAACCTAACCTAACCTAACCTAACCTAACCTAACCTAACCTAACCTAACCTAACCTAACCTAACCTAACCTAACCTAACCTAACCTAACCTAACCTAACCTAACCTAACCTAACCTAACCTAACCTAACCTAACCTAACCTAACCTAACCTAACCTAACCTAACCTAACCTAACCTAACCTAACCTAACCTAACCTAACCTAACCTAACCTAACCTAACCTAACCTAACCTAACCTAACCTAACCTAACCTAACCTAACCTAACCTAACCTAACCTAACCTAACCTAACCTAACCTAACCTAACCTAACCTAACCTAACCTAACCTAACCTAACCTAACCTAACCTAACCTAACCTAACCTAACCTAACCTAACCTAACCTAACCTAACCTAACCTAACCTAACCTAACCTAACCTAACCTAACCTAACCTAACCTAACCTAACCTAACCTAACCTAACCTAACCTAACCTAACCTAACCTAACCTAACCTAACCTAACCTAACCTAACCTAACCTAACCTAACCTAACCTAACCTAACCTAACCTAACCTAACCTAACCTAACCTAACCTAACCTAACCTAACCTAACCTAACCTAACCTAACCTAACCTAACCTAACCTAACCTAACCTAACCTAACCTAACCTAACCTAACCTAACCTAACCTAACCTAACCTAACCTAACCTAACCTAACCTAACCTAACCTAACCTAACCTAACCTAACCTAACCTAACCTAACCTAACCTAACCTAACCTAACCTAACCTAACCTAACCTAACCTAACCTAACCTAACCTAACCTAACCTAACCTAACCTAACCTAACCTAACCTAACCTAACCTAACCTAACCTAACCTAACCTAACCTAACCTAACCTAACCTAACCTAACCTAACCTAACCTAACCTAACCTAACCTAACCTAACCTAACCTAACCTAACCTAACCTAACCTAACCTAACCTAACCTAACCTAACCTAACCTAACCTAACCTAACCTAACCTAACCTAACCTAACCTAACCTAACCTAACCTAACCTAACCTAACCTAACCTAACCTAACCTAACCTAACCATAGAGGGCCGCCGTCGTCGAAGCCGGAGCCGGGGCCGGGGCCGCGGCTCTCATAGTGAGCCGCCGTCGTCGAAGCCGGAGCCGGGGCCGGGGCCGCGGCTCCCATAGAGGGCCGCCGTCGTCGAAGCCGGAGCCGGGGCCGGGGCCGCGGCTCTCATAGTGAGCCGCCGTCGTCGAAGCCGGAGCCGGGGCCGGGGCCGCGGCTCCCATAGAGGGCCGCCGTCGTCGAAGCCGGAGCCGGGGCCGGGGCCGCGGCTCTCATAGTGAGCCGCCGTCGTCGAAGCCGGAGCCGGGGCCGGGGC
The DNA here is from genome assembly GCA_036785405.1 of Coenonympha arcania. Classification (NCBI taxonomy): domain Eukaryota; kingdom Metazoa; phylum Arthropoda; class Insecta; order Lepidoptera; family Nymphalidae; genus Coenonympha; species Coenonympha arcania. The sequence continues at coordinate 38,142 of CM072061.1, forward strand.
CGCGGCTCTCATAGAGGGCCGCCATCGTCGAAGCCGGAGCCGGGGCCGGGGCCGCGGCTCTCATAGTGAGCCGCCGTTGTCGAAGCCGGAGCCGGGGCCGGGGCCGCGGCTCTCATAGAGAGCCACCGACCGTCGCCGCTGGTGTCGCCCGCCTCACTGAGTCAGCGCGGGGCGCGGTGTGGTGCGGTGCGGTGCAGTGTTAAGTGTCGCGGACCTTATAGCCGGCACCATTGGCTGCTCAGTGCCTTATCAAACAATCTGGTGACTATCAAACAATCTGGTGTTGGTGACTTAGTGATCAGTGCAGTGCCTGGATTTTGTGATTTAGTGATTAGTGCAGTGCCTGGATTTCACTCGGGACCTGTTCAGGTTTTTCCGGTCATCTATTTGGTGAGTCTAGACTATAAGTTTTTATTTTATTTTATTTTATTTAGGGCTCTTTGCGTTTCACCGTACACTGCCGTCCCTAATCTGCGGATCGACTCTAAACAGCCAGGGATAGGCACATCCAGTGCACATCCAGTGTTAGCGATAAGTTTTCAGTGTTTGTCTTAATTAAGTTCTTTTATTATGTTTTAAGTAAGGGTATCTGTATCTGTATTTGTTTTTACGTGTTTCGGTGGCTCCAACCTCCCCTCCCACACTCCCTCCCCTTACTTCTCTCCACCTACCACTCTTCCTTCCTCCACCCTCACCCCTCCCACCCACACCCCCCACCCCCCCTTTTACCCCTCCGCCGTTGAAGTGGGAGCCGGGGCCGGGGCCGGGGCCGGGGCCGGGGCCAGGGCCGGGGCCGGGGCCGGGGCCGGGGCCGGAGCCGGGGCCGGGGCCGGAGCCGGGGCCGGGGCCGGGGCCGGGGCCGGAGCCGGGGCCGGGGCCGGAGCCGGGGCCGGAGCCGGGGCCGGGGCCGGAGCCGGGGCCGGGGCCGGAGCCGGAGCCGGAGCCAGGGCCGGGGCCAGGGCCTGAGCCAGGGCAGCGCTACCAATAGGTTTTTAGTGCTTTTATTGGTTTGTTTCAGTGGTTCTGTTTGTTAGGCTGTACATTGTGTAATTGTAATTTTTACGTGTATCTTGTTTTTAGGATTGATTCTTTGTGTAAAAACTTTTTAACATCATATAAATTTCTTGTTTAATATATAAACATGCCTGGGCCCAAGGAAGCCTCCACCTCTGGCCTCCCCTTGGCCAGAAGGCCTGCTAGGCAGATCAGAGTTCCGAGCCCCCCCCCCATGCCTATCGACCTCCCGGCGGATGCAAATGACATCACTGACTTAGAATCTTTTGTTAAAGTCACTCTCATGCTCCTGGAGGCAACCACCACGGCTGTCAACGCAGGTAAAAGCCTTACCAAGTCTAATAAAGCCTTAATTAATGCGGCCTCTGGCGAAGCCAAGAAGGGGGTCTTGAAAATCCAAACTCTTTTGTCTAATACACCCACTGCAGCATCCGTCTTAGAACCCAACTCCCCCCCTGAAGCTCTAGAGACCGCCGAGCTCCTAAAAGAGATTTCCGCTTGTTTGGGCGATGCCAAGGCTCTCCGCGGCGAACTCGCTGAAGCCGCTACCAAAGTTTCAACCATCTCCCATGCCCTCCAAAGTAATCAAGCCCCTTCTCAGACCAAGGGCACCTATGCCGCCGTGGCCGGAGCTAACAAAGGTAAAACACACGACCCCCCCATGCCTCCCAATCCAACCTCGGTCATAATTGTCTCCGCTAAGAATGCTGATGCCTCTAAACGAAATGAAATACTTAACAAGTTCAAGAAAGCCGTCTCCTTTAAGGATACTAATTTCGCCCCAGCCGAAATCAGAACTATTCCCGGAAATAAGCTTAAGGTGGTTCTGGACAACGAGGAACAAAGAGCAATCACTATGGAGAAAATCAAGAAGGCAGCCAACGACATCAGCGCTGAAGCAATCAAGAAGCTCAAGCCAATGGTTATCCTCAAGGGAATCCATTTGGATACCTCACACGAGGAACTGGTGGACATTATCTACAACCAAAATGAAGCTGTCAGAAAGGCTGGAGCGAAGGAAGAATTGGTCTTTAAATTTAAGAAGTCCAACAGGAACAATAAGCTATACAACGCGGTCTTTATCACCACCCCCTCTCTCTTTAAAGCCATAATAGCCTGCCAGAAACTCAACATAGACTATCAACGCACGCACGTCGAAGAATACTCACCTCTTCTTCAATGTTACAAATGCATGCAATTTGGGCACACACGGGCTCGATGCACATCGGACTGCACCATCTGCACCCACTGCGCCTCTACGGAGCATATCTACAAAGACTGCCCTGTCAAATCCAGAGAGGACAAAGCCCGCTGCTACAACTGCTCAAGAAAGAAGAACAATACGTCCGAATCTTCAAGCTCTCATAGTGCAACCTCCTTCTTCTGCCCCCTTGTTCAGGAATTGGCCGATAGACTAAGAACAAGAATCGACTATGGATAGTACAACTAGACAAAGTAACCACCATAAGTCTACACACCGGGAACTAAGCTGTCTTCAAATTAACCTTGGACGGAGCAGAAACGCCCTTCAGGAACTTAGTGTGTATCTGCACAAGACCAAAACTGACCTAGTGTTCATCACGGAACCGTACACTGGCTCTGATCACACAATGAAAGGCATGACTGGGTACTCTACCTACCAGTTTCCCTCTTCTTCAACACATACCAAGGCCCTGATCCTTGTCCGCGACAACGCAGTAAGCACGCTGGGAATTAGCGAACACTCAACTAGCAACATGTGCATTGTAAAGATCAATAGCAAGAATCAGGAAAGGCTATTCCTCATCTCTATATACATAGAACCGCGCACGGATGAAGATAATACTCTAGGCAAGCTTGAAACTTTTCTTCATACGACGGCAGGCTCCAAGCATCTCATATGTGGAGACTTCAACGGATGGCATAGCTTGTGGGGGTCAAGCAGAAACAACCAAAGAGGAAACGACGTGGCCGAGCTGATTACCCTCAATAATCTTGTCGTTTGCAACACGGGATCAAACCCGACATTCACCACCACAACTCACAACCAGCTCAAGTCTTCCATCATCGATCTCACCCTCACCAACAACTGCAGGACGTCGTTCATCTCCCGCTGGATGGTTGATGAAACCATCTGTACCTCATCTGATCACCATGCCATCAGATTTACCACTTCTTCTGGCAACATCCCTTTCTCCAAAAATATCAAACTGTCCACCTACAGGTACGATACCTCACAGGTCAAGTGGGACCTCGTCAAGGAAGACCTCAAGGCTGAATTCTCCACAAGATTCGATGTCCATCTGGGAATACAAGATCACCAAGAGCAAGATCTAGATCAATACATAAAAAAGCTTACCACTGCTTTACAAAACACTTGTGACATCATCCTGCCTCGATCGTCCGGATCATACCAGAGAATTCCGTGGTGGAGTGAAGAGTTGGAAGACCTCAAGAAACAAGTCATAGCTACTCATCACAAACTGGCTAAGTTGGTCAAACGTGGATCCCCTTTAGAAGATACTATAAGCGAAAAGAACTCCATCAAGAAGAAGTACTCGGAGGCCATCCGCGCCGCTTCCACAGACAACTTTAAAGAATTTTGCAATAAACAGAAAAAAGAAGATGTCTTCTCTGTAACCAATAGGATAATAAAAACGAAACCACTCAAGCAGCCTCCTTCTACCCTAAGATTGGATGACGGTACATATACCAGCAATTCGACTGAAACGGCTAAGGCATTACTTAACAAATTCTACCCGGACGACACCTCTGACCGCACTGACCAACATAGACTCCTCCGTGACACTATGGACCATCCTCCAAACTCCGAACCTGAACCACCCTTCACCACCTTGGAAATTATCTCATGCTTGAATTCAATGAACCACAAGCGAGCCCCCGGGCCTGACCACTTCACTGCTGACATCTGTTTACAATTTACGAAACTATTTCCTGAGTTAATCACTAATCTAATCAATAGATGCTTTGAACTGAACTACTTTCCTAAGGCCTGGAAAGTGGCTTACGCTAAAATTATTCCCAAGCCAAACAAAACTGACTACACAAAAACCTCTTCCTTCAGACCCATTGGGCTAATAAACGTATTCGGTAAACTGTACGAGAAGCTCCTTATGAGGAGATTAAATTACCATATGGAATGCACCAACTCTTCTCCCTGCACGCAATTTGGCTTCAAGCAACAGAAGTCAACCGTGGATGCGATAAGTAACGCCCTTCAGATCATAGCGAAGGCCATTCGCAACAAGGAACAGGTAATCGCTGTCTCCTTGGATATTCAATCCGCTTTTGACAACGCTTGGTGGCCCTCTGTTTTCCTAAGGTTAAGGGATATCAGATGCCCTGTCAATGTTTTCAAGACCCTCTCCAGCTACGTCAGGGACCGGGCGGTGCATATGCACTTCGCGGACTGCACAGTTAGTAAGAGTATGACGAAGGGGTGCATCCAGGGTTCCGTATGCGGACCAGTGCTGTGGAATCTCATCCTGGATGGACTCCTTCTCACCCAAGTTCCCGATGGCTGTTGCCTCCAGGCTTATGCCGATGACGTCCTTCTGATCGTCCACTCAAAAAGTTTGACAGATCTAGAACAGAAAACCAACAAACTCCTCTCGGAGATCGCTGCCTGGGGGGGTACAGTTAAACTCAACTTTGGTCCAGATAAGACTCAGGCCATAGGGTTTACTAATAAGTCCCTGAAATGCAAGTTGTTATGGGAAAACACCCATATTCCATTTGTCAGACACATCAAATACTTAGGAGTCATCATAGATTGTAAGCTTAGATTCGTTAAGCATGTAGAATACATAATTGACAAATCAATGAAACTGTTTAACAAACTAGTCACCTATGTCAGACCGTCCTGGGGCATTCACCCTGAAAACATCAGAATCATTTACCAAAGCGTGATCGAGCCCATAATTGGGTACGCGGCCAGTGTCTGGGTTGGCGCTCTGAAGTATAAGTATGTCGAGAAAAGACTTCTCTCCCTGCAACGGCTCTTTGCTCTGAGAATAGTGCGAGGGTTCCGAACTGTCAGCACGGCTGCGGCCATCTCCATTGCCCAGCTCACCCCGCTTCCGGCCAAAATTAGGGAATTGGCGGACGTTGAAACCACCAGGATCAGTGGCCTCTCAAGATTCCTCCCCGAGGACGTCCCTATAGAGAGGCTTACCCCCCCGTCCGCTAAACTACATCCGTCTCTTCGCTCCGGTATAGCATTCGAGGAGGCTTCCACCAGCGAAGAGGTGTCTGCCCACTGCCCCTATGGCGCCACTCTGATCTTCACGGACGGAAGCAAGCATGACGGACAGGTGGGAGCGGCTTTCGTCGCCATTAACCAAGACGGCGGTAAAACCATCAAGAAATTCAAACTACACAGCTGCTGCTCGGTCTTTCAGGCCGAGCTTCTGGCCATCGGGCGAGCCTGCGACTGGGCCATCGCCAATCATCTACAAACCGTCTACATTCTATCTGACTCCAGGTCTGGTCTTATGGAACTGGGCAATGGTGACAGCAGCGGCAGCCTGGCGGTTGGTATCCTCCACAGCCTTCACAGAGCCAAGCTGGCCGGCCTTACCATAGGTTTTGTCTGGGTCAAAGCCCACTTTGACATCGAGGGCAATGAAATGGCTGACATCGCCGCCAAACACGCAGCCACGCTTCATAAGCAACCAGATTACAGTTTCACTCCCATCAGTTATATAAAATACCGGAATAGGCTCATCTCGGCTAAGGCTAGGGAGGATCTTTACTCCCGGTCAAATCATCTGGCTTCAATCTTGCCCACTTACCAAGACCTAACCGAGTATTTCAAATCATCAAAAATCTCGTTTTTCTCCACCCAATTTCTCACCAACCATGGCTTCCATAAAGCATACCTATACAGATTCAAGATAACCGACGACAACCTCTGCCCTTGTGACGACGCATCAATCCAGACACTGGAGCATCTTATCCAAACATGCCCCAGGTTCGGTACGCCCCGTCTCGACTACGAGCTGGCCGCAGGAGTTCCTAACCCATTTGAGCTTAAATCACTTTTAAAAAGCTCTGGGCTCGTAACTCTATTTAATGAATACATCGAGTCTATCCTGTGCAAACTTAAAAAATTCAATAATGATTCCACCGTAATCTAAATATCTTTGTGAAATAATATTAGCTAACTTGTAATTTACTAGTTTTAATTTTTAGTGGTATTAATTAGCGTTAAATTTGTATATTTCATTATAATTCAACTTTGTAAGAGCATGCTGAGGCCGGGAAGCGCACCAGGAGGCAACTTCTATTCCACCTTCTTGCCTCCCCATCGGCTTGCCGGCTTCCAGCATGCTCACTCGCTTATTAAGATTAATATCGGTATTTTATATATTTATATATTTCATTACCAAATTAGCATATTTAAATTTTATTTAATTCACTATTAAATTTGTTAAATTCATTGTAAATAATTTTAATTAATTAAACTAGCGTTAAATTTGAGTATTTCGTTATAACATCACTTTGTAAGAGCATGCTGAGGCCGGGAAGCGCACCAGGAGGCAACTTCTATTCCACCTTCTTGCCTCCCCATCGGCTTGCCGGCTTTCAGCATGCTCAATCGCTTATCCTTACCTACCTCATACCTGGCGCCACTGCTGGGGTGGGAGCCGGAGCCGGGGCCGGGGTCGGGGCCGGGGCCGGGGCCGGGGCCGGGGCCGGGGCCGGAGCCGGGGCCGGGGCCGGGGCCGGGGCCGGAGCCGGGGCCGGGGCCGGGGCCGGGGCCGGGGCCGGAGCCGGAGCCGGGGTCGGGGCCGGAGCCGGGGCCGGGGCCGGGGCCGGAGCCGGAGCCGGAGCCGGGGCCGGG